>APFE030650192.1:181458-212840 GCA_000404065.3 Pinus taeda | reverse complement strand
ATATGTTCAAGAGAAGTCACTCAGAGAATTCACCAACCCAGCTTGTGTCTCATCCACTGCAATACATTCACGCTCCATTCTTTCATGACCGCCACCCTGAACCTTGTATCATCAGATTGTTTTCACCTCCACAAAATCATTTCCTCTGTTCCGTGTCGTAGATGTGGGATTCATTAAGGTCCTCCTACGATGGGTCACTTCTTGTCGACGACAGCTCATTATCCAAGAAGTCGACCTAGGAACAACCCTTTCAGTACTTTGAAGCTTGCATGCCTCAATGGAAATTTTCTCTCTTCCGGTGATAGGTTTACATCAATGGCCTTCGACCGAAAGATTTTGCGTGGTGTTCGACACCAAGTCCCATTTTCACACCACGTGAATTTTATTATTGTACCTTGAGGGTCATCATCATTATCGGTGATTCCTCTCGCGCCTGTTAATAGCTTACATCATTGGTTGGTAATCAGGCAATGTCTTTCCATGTTCGACTCCAGAACATATTTTCACATGGATCGACTTGTACTTCGGACGAAGACTGAACGAGTTTGAAGACCCTCGATCTAGTTTCATCCATCTGGGCTGCGATATATTCAGGACAATAAAGACATCAAATGTACATCATTGCTACACAGATGATCATCTGAATCAAAGGATGATGGCTCTATCATAATCATCAGTCTGCCACACAGACAGTTGTCTGTCCTATGTACATGAAAATGTATTTATAAAGCTGAGCATGGGAATCCCCGCCTCAGCTAGATCATGAAAATATTATGAAGATAATGTATTGTATTGTATCTTATTACATGTCGCCTTCCAGTTTGAAAAACCTTGGATCCTCATGATAAAGCATTTCACCCAACATCAAAAGATTTTCGACCTCATGCTTTAGGGGGAAACTGTTATAGAAATATTTGGGCACTACAAACCTAATCATATATGTCCATAAACCAAGGGCTTCTAAGTCCCTAAAAGTGTTGTTTCATACCCTAAAGGAACGAGGTCAGCTGATTACATCATCTCCAAGAAGTTCTCCATGGAAAACTGCTCAGAACTGGTCAAAACTAGACCATACAGATTACTCAGGGCTAAGGGTGCAATGCATCTCACCTACTACATGCAAAAAGTGTAATGCATACTGGAAAGCCCTTCTGTAAGGTACGATGGGAAAGAGTAGACAAATGGCAGAGACAGTTGGCAAGGTATATGATCATGGAATCTTCCAGAAACTTCTCCTGTGACACTTGCCTCTCTGAATTTTCCCCGGGATGAGTAAGAGATATTGAATCTCCAAGTGGAACCAAGAACTATTAGAGAGAGGACACTAATCAAAATCCCAAAAGCTGACTCACCCCCCTATAAAAATCTATATATGGATCCCTCATCCCAGAGATATAGAGGTTGGAATCTTGTATTTTGTAAGGAAGTACTATTGGTTTCTTGGTGGAATATCATAGTGTTGGGTGATCTAAGTTTTCATGAGGTGAATAAGGGCTTTCATGCCAGGAGGATGACACTGGGTCATATCAATGGGTTGTAATCCTCTCGTCTACTCTTTCTATTAATAAAGTTATTCAAGTTTTCCTCCGCATTCTTGTATGTTTGATGATATATGCATTTGTGTGGTCAATATATATCTGGTCCTATATTTTTTATGATTGTAGATCTCTCTACTTCGATAGTATTATGTTGCTTTGACTTTAGAAGTGCTCTTTGAAGTGGGGTAAGCAAGGAAGGAGCGGCAAAGATCTGTTAGAGGGGAAAGGAAACAAGCAAGGAACCAAGCGAAAGACTGAGGTTGGTATTCTTTGCTTCCCTCTCATCTACTTCTCATAAAGGAAAATGAAAGCAACTTTGGTTTGTTTGTTTCTAAGATAGCTACCCATCTTAGTGGGACTAGCAGCTTTGAGTGGACATTAGATTTCCTGATAACACTCAATTAGAAGAAGGTTGCATTTAGGAATAATTTCTCTTGTGCCAAAAGTCTCACATAAGATGGCTTAAGGAGGGGCGAAAATCTCTAGAATTCCCTACAAATCCATGATCAAACACCACCATCACAACAAAATATTGTAACTTCAAAGAACTATAGGATATAAGCTTACAAAACATGAAGAGTTGGAAGGATAATTAGTTGGTTGAATTATCTTTAATAAATAAATTAAATTGAAAGTCACATTTATAATATAAATACTATTTTGTTAGTTGTCAAAGGTTACAAGTCATATTTACTATGACAAAATTAAGGACCAACAAGTATGGCCACCATGTACAACATAAAAAATGTTAAAATTGATCGGGGTTTGGGAAAGTGTATGTAAAGAACATTAGAATTTTTTTAATAATCAATTCAATTTTCTCAAAAATATCTATAGTTACATCAATATAAACTAATATCCTTACAATTGACCTTTATCTTTCAGAAACAAAGACATCATCCATGAGAATACTTTTTCCTAGCTTGTTTTCAAATGCGCAAAAACCTTGAATAGTCTAGGGTTCCAAGGGGAGTCCAAGAAGTTTTATCCATACTTGGGTGTCTGACATGGTCTCATCCCTAGTATAAAAAAGAAATGGTGGGGTTTTATAGACAAATAAGACCTATCCACAAACCAAACTTCATTTGATATAGAAACTACATCTTCTTCATTCCAAAAGAAAAAAAGAATGCATCTCTCTTGCTACTATGTGAGTTGCTAGTATATAGCATAAACTTGAACTCCAAGTCTACTTTATCTATCTCTGAAAGTAGTCCATCGCTATCCTCTTTCCAATAAAATTTCATGCCAAAATCCATTGTGAAAGGTCAAGGATTTGGTTGACCGCAATATATTCCCCCACAACTAAGAACACATTTTTCCTCAACTTCTAATGACTTTACATCGTTACTATTTCCAATGAACCAAAAACATTCCTTAGAGGCCAAGAAAACCCCGTGTTCCTTATACACTCCTTGAACATCACCTTCTATCAATAGGTATAGAGGGTTCAAGCACACAGGAAGATGTTCATTTTTCTAAACATTAACTCTCAAATTGAAAGAATGGGTTAGAGACAATACACCCATAGCCATGTCCTACTTAGGAGGGCCCTTATAATTGTCCAAAACATGGCAATATTATCACTTGTACCACCAATCTTATCAATACCCATAATATTTTACCAATTCAAAAAACCCTGATCTTCACATTATTTAAAGTATGTGAAAATATTCCTAATCATCTTAAAGACCATGTTATTACATTATCTATAGACCTTTTTCCATAAATCTTCTATTATTTTTTTACAAATTAATTAAAAAACTTATGTAATCTTTAAACAACATATCACTACCATTCACTCACTTTGCAATTTCCTTTCCCACTTCAGCTTATCTTAGCTTTTATATAATGAGAGGGGAAAATGAAAAAAATAATATTTTTTTAAATAGGAGGGAAATTGAAAAAAATAATATTTTTTTAAATAGGAGGGAAATTGAAAAAAATAATAATTTTAATAAAATAAAAAGCCAGAAATGAAAAGGAAATAGTAAAAAGGGCAAATGAGCATTCTCCTCATTTTCATCATTTGTATTTTTGAAGAAGAAAAATCTTAGAGAGTTTGGAATCGTGTGAGGCTACTATGTCAAAAACCCAATTTGGAAAATTAGTTTTGGTGGTGAGAAACTAGCCCTAGGTAGAATGGTGCTCGATTTTGCCATTGACTACATTGTCGTGCAAGCAAAATTTGACATTCGTACCGCCCTAGCTAGATTGCGAGATTTCTGCATTGCCGTGGAAGCTAAATTCCACATTGTTGCAAATTGGGCAGGATTTTGAACTCACGAAGGTACTAATTTCATGAATTCTTCCACAAATATTTGTCCCATGAGTTGAATTTGTAATTGTATGTTTTATGAGCAAAGTTCTAGAGATTTTGGTGTGCAATTCTCTTTCTATTGGTGACTGAAATAGTTCCGTGTGGTAGAGTGAAAGTTGAAATGTTTAATCGAGGGCGCTTAGTTCCCAACCATTGTTAAACAAAATCCTGAGAAAAATATTTAAGTGTTGGCTGGTTGTCAATGGCCTCGAGGGCGTAATTATCTGAGAAATATCCAAAATTCATTGCAAAGGTTTTAAAGGGTAAAATCCCATCAAGAATGGCACCCAAGTTCATTAAATGAGGCACATTCTCTTGGGTTCACATATACTTTCAATATAAAACTCTCCTTTAACAGGAGTCTATAACCAAGAAATAGAACTTTTAAAACAATAGCTGCACAGGAAAAGTCGTATTAAAGCTTGCAGAGGAACTTTGACAAATAGTGAAATTTTTTGGTGACTCGGACACATTAAATGAGTGTCTTCTCATTCAGAATCAACATTCCCATCATTGTTAATATCTAGCAGAATTGAAGAGTCAGCATTATTATACAAATTGACCGCAATGTTGTGGAGAAAGCAGTAAATGGCATTAGACGCATCCCTTGTGCTGTAGAATTAGGAAATTCTGGGATAAAATTTGTGCTATGCGGTGGAGGCATCCAGAAGATCAATTTTGAGCGTAAAAGCACCGTAATCTATCCTCCACCCATCAATATCACTAATCACACAGAGGTACTCTTCCATAATGTGATTGCTTTTGAGGCATGCAAGGCATCTGAAATCAATTATGTGACATGTTACTTGATTCTAATGGATGAGCTGATCAACTCTGAAGAAGATGTAGCTATGCTCAGAAAAAGTAACATCGTTATAAATTACCTTGGGAGTGATTCAGAGGTTTTTGAGCTCTTCAATGGTCTATGCAAGCGAGTCACCGTGAGCTAGATAGATGCATTGGAAAAATTGAAGGGAGATGTAGATGATCACTACAGAAGAAAATTCAAGGTTTGGTTTGGAGAAGTCTAGCTCTGGCGGGAGCAATTGTTGCACTTTTGCTTACTACTGTGCAAACCATCTACTCAATACCGTCACCTAATTGGCCTCTCCAGTGCTATGCCTTTTAATTCCTATTCATTGCATTAGTAACAACGGGTGCTTTTCACTTATTGATTATTGATTTGAAAGCTGGTGGCCATGAAAAGTAGTAAGTATAGGAACTTTTACAAAAAGTGAAACTTTTTGTTGACCCAGACACATTCAACGAGTGTCTCCTCATTCAGGATCAACTTTCCCACGTGGTTTTATATCCAAGCAATAGAACTTTTAAAACAATAGTTGCACAGGAAAAGTCGTATTGAAGCTATGGAGGAACTTTGACAAACAGTGAAACATTTTGTTGACTCAGACACATTCAATGAGTGTCTCCTCGTTCAGGATCAATTTTCCCATGATTATTAATATCCAGCAAAATTGAAGAGTCGGCATTCTTATACAAATGAATATACAACAGGTTTCCATGTAGGGTTCAGTCCCTTGATTTTTTTGGCATTGAAAAATTCCCACGCTTTGGAAGTGTGGCCTTAGTTTACTTGTCCAACAAGCATTGCTACGATAATTAGAGCATCACGTTCACAATGACATGCTTTAATTTACCAAAGGTACCTATTAAGTTATTAGCCCCTTTTACTTTCTTTCCCTAAAAAGATGTTAAATCAAGGTGGTGTAGCTTGAAAAAATAGGAATTCAAACTAGTTCTTTCATGATATGCATTGTATCAAATCCTCTCTTCACCTAGCCTGTTTTCAAGTAATCATCGATAAGGATGCCATAATCATTTTCATCAGGCATATAATTTTTCATTTTCATGACATTAACTGCATAGCATAATCCATTTTTCCATGTTTTGCACAATCTTAAACTAGCATATAGAAACTCTTTGGCTTAGGCAAAAGGATTCTCTCCTTGATCTCATCGATCAAGTCAAGAGCTTCCTCGATCCTTCTTGTTATATATTAACATTTCAAAAAACAACCATAAATTTCTTGCTGGAAAAGATGGGAAAACTTCAACATCTCATCTCTAAGAGCTCTAAAAAGTTTTTCTTATTCAGACCAACATCTCACGAGTACCCTATATGTTTTCTAAAAACATCACTGAAGATTTTGCGAGGCTAACTAATGGTTAGCAATAGCTTTTCACCTTCCTGGCTTTGTTTTATTAACAAAAAAAGCAGCAAGAGAACATGTTGCTTCAATCAAAATATTTTTTGATTGTGCATTGTGGAGCCTTAGGATTAGTCCAATGTCTTCAATTAATATATTTCTTTCATGAAAACAATTCCTGCAGCTAAATAATGCAGCAATAACTGAAGCAAATTTAGCTCAAGTATTGTCATTAGCAAAACAAAGTATTTTAGTCATTGTTTCAATTCCATCATTTCTAGTACTATCTTCAGTACAAATCTTAAGGCCGCCAAAACATGAACTTTTGTTTTTGCTAAGTCACTAGTTAGAAAAGTAATGAGTTGGCTGATATTACTACTATTTGATTTATGGGTGAAATGGTTCAGTATCTTTGCAGTAATTTATTTCCGCTTGGACTACCAATTTTTCAATAACCCAATAAATGTAGGTACATCATATGCACTTTCAAAACATGAATGGATATCTTCACTATGATTACAAAGTTTCACAATAACAATTTTAGAGTGCTTTTTCACTTTTGAAGATGCAATCTTCAGAATCTGGACTAGAGGAGGTATGCCACCTGTAGCAGAAATTTCCCATTTACTTTCGTCATTTTCATTTTAAAACACACAAAGCAAGGCCACTTCACATTCTTGCTGCTATTTGAAGAAAGGGCAAGAAGAAAAATCAAGCATTCTACTCCTTCCCTGCCTTGAATGGCATGCCACATATTATTTGCATTGTTGTAGAGAATTTTAAGAGACCTTATGAGTTCCTCCTAAACATCATCTGCAACCCTTATAAGTAAACCCACTAGCATACACTTTTATTCTGCATTTTGGAGCTTGCCACTTAAGTAGATGTTTCCATACAAGCTAGCAAGGGCTTCTATTGTATGCTCTCGAACTAGAAAAGGTGATCAAGTGTTGAATTGCTTAATCAATACTTGTTCAATAAATACATTTTGTAATGACTTATGCAAAAGAGGCTATGAATTTTTCCCAAAAGCATTTATTAGCATACCAAGTGTAGTTGAGAGAACATACTTTTGATAGTGGGATACAACCTTCAGTTCTAGCAAGAGTATACAAAATCACCCTTGGGCAATTGACTGCTAGCATCTTCACATCAATGTTTTACTGATTGACTTCATCTTTGCTTAAGAGACGTTTTCCTTATGGATCTTTTGTGAAACTCCTTGCCTTAGGTTAAAATTTATTCTATTAGAGAAATATGAAAAATACACAAAATAACATTGAAAGATTTTTGCAGTTTGCATTAACAACCTCCTAGATTTGTGAAAGTGCTTCTTTTAAACTTAAGAAACGTTAAAATTGGCCCAAAGAGCATGCTACAATTTAATTTTATTGAGAAATTTCATTTCTACATTGCATGAAATGCAATTTCACAATCTTGAGAACATTAAACATTATATTAGCCTCTATGTAAACTTGAACCACATTGATTTCTACATACGAAATTGATAAATGGATCATGGGATATCTCGCACTAAAAATATGTTGCTTTTTTGGACAATTTTAACTTTAAAACTAGTTGATATTATCCTAAATCTCTAAGTTCTACTTCTATAAGGGTTTTTTTCTCCATGAAATTAGGCCCCATAAATGGGGTGACCTAAGTTCCCCATATCAGACACTGAGATGTGGATGGCATGGAATTATTCTGATATTCTTTGCAAGCCCAAATTTATGTATCTCATTTTTGAAGAAGCCTATGAGTGCAACATTAATTTTAATTCTCTTTTGTAATCATTGAACCATTTATTTGGCTTTTCAGCAATATTAAAGTACTTTTTTTTTTGTTCGAAACACCATTCAAAAAATTCTAGAGAGGTATCCTAGGCTATTGGAAAACAAATATTTTACTCAAAGAGATCATAAAGTCTTAATGTTACAACTTACATATCTAAATAGCATACTCGAAATGGAAGTTTGTGCAATAGTTCTCACATTCTAATAGCACATTTGACAACCTAGCCTCTCTTTATCATCCCATTCTAGAAAACCTCAGGTTTGCCATCTATATCTAAATAATACATCAATTTTTTTTTTTTTTTAAGATTGACCAGAATCCTTTTTTAGGCCATTTCTTCACAAGTTTTGAAGCTTTATTTCTCTCACTTTCTCCCAAGTATGTATAAATAAGAGTAGTATAAATAAGGGCATCACCAATAAGACCCCTCCAAACATTTTATTGATTGTGTTTTTGTCCCTACTCAAGTTTCCTAACCTTGAATAGTGTTACTATATAAAAAACATCTTCAGATAAACGTCTTTTGAAAAAATCATCAAGAAGCTTCAGAGCTTCCTCTTGATTGTGTTGAAAGCAATAGCCATCAATTAGCCATGAGTAAACACTAAAATGAGGCATGAAGTTGTAATCATCATTTTAAATAGGATCTTTGTTGCTTCATTTATTTCCCAAACTTTCAAAAGCCATGAATAAAATCCTTGTATGTATACAAAAAAAAATATCCCGCTTTATAACATCTTGTTGTGAAGTTTCTATGCATTAGCCATGTTACCTCCCTTGCACTATGAATTGATCAACATATCGCATGTGAAGTGCTCATGTTCAGGACCCTTCTTCCCCATTTCACAGAAAAGGTTATTGGCTTCTTCCAATTTCCCTTCCTCATAGAGCTTATGGAGTAGGAAAATGTATGTCACCATTCTTGTCACTATCCCTTTCATTTCGCAATCTGAAATCCCGAATCATATTATCTTCTCTATAATCGCCATCAATTACGGTAGTATATGTTACATTATTTGGAAATAGATCACCCATTTCATTCAAAATATTCATTGCATACCTCAATCTACCTTCTTTACAAAATCCATGTATCAGGGTGTTGTATGTTACCATATCAGGGGAAGAACATTTGCTGACAATCTTGGAAAATAAATTCAATGCATTTCCAGTGTCCCTTCCTTATAGTATCCTTGAATGAGCAACATTGTAAGTAACAATATTTGGTAACATGCATTTAGGCATCATTTCCTCTATAAGGGCATTTTCTTTCATCATCTTGCCTCCTTTGAAGAGACCACTAATGAGTGCAATATAAATGACAACTATGAGTTTGATATAACAATCCACCATTCCATCAAACAATTTGAAAGCATCGTCAATTTTGGCTTGCTTGGAATATCCATTTAGCATAATAGAATACAAGATGGTATTGGAAGGTATGCTTATGGTCCTCATCTATTTGAAAATAGCCTTTGCCTCATGTTACCCCGAATGCACATCGACACACATCAAATGGCTTATCATGAATATATTCCAGCACATTGCTAGTCATTGCTAAATGATTAAGTGTTCCATCTTAAATTTCCCAAGCTCACTGTTCCTTCAGTTCTTGGTATTTGTGGTGCTCAAAGCAAATCAAAGTAGAGGAGATTGCATAAAACCATGCCCTTGGAATTGCAAATTTTCATGAATTAATATTTATTGTTCCATACAGCTGGTGCTATGACTCCCTTCAACTTGACTATGGATAATGATCATTCTCACCTCCTTACACCTGTTCCAGAATAAGATAAAACAAAAATTAAAAAGAAGTTGTGTGTAATAATGGTGCTAGAGACAATGGATATTTGCATAATGCACACTTGAATTATCAGATATGCAGATAAACTAGTTCCAGGGAAAATACACAGACTTGTTTGAAGCAAGATCATTCCACCAAGACACACTACACTGCCCGATCTCACTTCTCTGATACCATGTTGAAAAAGATTTTCTAATGTACAAATAATTACTTGTGATATTATTTACCATGAGTTTAGCTTATTCAATTTTCATCAAGTAATTATACATTAGAAATTTAATCAATACTATTATGGCTATAGTCTAAGAGATTTTAATTAAAACATAGGAACAAGTATATGGGAACAATGGAAAATTTGGTTGTAGCTACTGCAACTAGAGCTTGCACAATTGTGATAACGTAGGTACAACTCCTTTTCTTCCTGATTTGTCCTAGTGATTTGGATTTTCTATCCAAATTTTGGTATTTTGACTTGTATATTTCTTGCTCAAATTTATACATAAACACTATGTTATGTGGTGGTTTATCTTGATTTGGAAAGCCACTAGACACAACGTCTATTCAGATGTAAACTATTGCATTTCGGAAATCAAAGGGACTTTGGAAAACTCTTACTAAGGGTTCTTGAAAAGAGGCATTCGATGGATTTGGTGTGTCTTTACTCTTGATATCAAATCTTACTGTATAGGTACTATTAACACGACATTTTCTATTCAGTTTCTGAGTTAAAACTTTCCATTCTACATTTGTATATTCTTTATCCATTCTATTTTACATGTTTAGCTCTCATTGATATGTTCTTTGTCTACTAATGGTTCGTTTCATTTCTTACTTGGTATGGAAAAATGCATAATTGAAACTAAACTATGAAAAATATATAAATCCAAAAAAAATACTTTAACTACATTTCATCATGATCAAAGCCTATGGCTTTGCTAAAATAGGCATGCAACTTTAACAACAGAAAAGCTAGAGACTCATTCTAGGTTGAACATGGCTTTAAGAATTATATAGCATCAAAACAACACCTCTGAGTAAATGCTGATGCAACTTAACAAAATACTAACATTTTGTTGTACATTAAGTCATTTTCCTTTCAATCTTAGGGTTTGAAACAATTTATTGTCCCATTAAGATGAATTTTCTTAAAACAATTCAGTAAATTTTTGTCTTATCTATTGCAAAGATTTATACTTTGTTTGACTTAACTCTGTCTCTTCCCATTTGAGTCACTCTTTTAAGGATTCAATTTATCATTGTGGTAATATTTTTTTGATCAGTTGGTTCACATCCTTTGTTAGATTTTCTACCTTGTTTAACTCTAACAGTCCTCTCCACAGTACCAGGGTGCACTTAATTGGAAGGTACAATAGTAGTAAGGGTGTATCTCTTGTAGGTCCATACAACAGCAATAATGGCAATAGTTTATCATGGTTCCTATGCGCATTATAGTATGAGGGAGGTGTTGTTATGTAAGAGAGTAGAGGGTATATTTCCAGTTTTGCTATCCTCAATTAATTTTAGTTTGCATGTTTTTTTAGATTAAGCAATTCCATTTTTTCTTCAGTTTAGTTTAGTTTGTAGTTCAGATTCAATTTTGGTTTAGTTCTGCATGCATGATCTAATATTTGGAGGGCACAAAACCATAAATAATTAGAGTTCTTTTGCATGATAAGGTTTTAGTCTTGGTAGGGGGCACAATTCTCAAGGAAGGGGATGCATGCTTCTATTTGTCTTCTAGTGGAGATCCACTTACCTAGCACACTTATCCATGCAGCAAGGGTATACTAGATCATTAAAATTGGACTAGCGTTTGACTGAGTCACCTTGAGTGGTTCATGCATGTGACCAGATACTATGTATCTTTTCTCATCTTCATATTCTATAAAGGAGATGTAGTGAACACTTCCGTGTTGGTTAGCAAGCTTTTGGTTTTGAGGTATTACATTGTATTTTCTTTGCTCTACATTCAATAGAAGATAGATGTGATTGAGAGTTCAATTTTTTGTACAACATCTTACTATTTTTTAGCGGTGTGTTTTTGTAGATTCTAGTAGACCCATCAAGGGATTTAAATTACCTGGGATCTTAGGAATATTCTTTTAGTGCAAAATTTACTTATTATTGTCTGGATTACATGGTACTAGAGCACTTTCATTGAAACTAATAGGAAGTTGTGCATGGATATGATTGCAACTTGTTAGAGGGAGTTGTTGAAGGGTTTCAAGGGTAGGATGCCCAAGTTTCAGCAAGTGAAGCAGATTTCGACCGGTTAAAGGTTGTGGCCCATGGGGTATGATGTCCCAGTTGTTCCAGGAATTGGAATGTTATTTTGCATGTTTGCAAAAGGTGGCCTCCACCTATAAGAGGTTGCAGGTTTGATTCTTAGTTCTCGGTATTTTTTCATGTTTGTTTAAAGAATTGCAATCACAAGTAGTTAGGGTCTTTAGAATTGTCACATGTTGGAGGGCACTTCCAACTCTATTATAGTTCACAATGCAGCATCTCTTGGAAAAGGTTGAATTGTGGTACGTAGCAGAGAAGGAGACTTTACTTTCAACAGATACCAAGGAGTTGGCTAAGCATGATTAGAAATTAGTCAAACTGGAATGAATAGTTTTGGATTTGGTGAAGAATCATCTAACCCCTTTCATTCTAGAAAAAAATGTTGATAGAGAAATGCATATTACCTTGATTACATTGTATTGGAGCTAGAACATGTCTAGGAGAATGCTCTTAATGAAGAAACCATCCATTACTTGCATGAGCAACACTACTAGAGTAGTTATCTATCTGATAAAGATCACGAGTTGAGATATCAATGAGCTACACTTGATGATAAAGTAGAAGAGAATGGACTAATTTGTATAAGTTTGAAAGGCTTTGGTCCATCTTGGCACCATTTTGTACAATTTTTATGTTCTTGTGAGAAGCTGCCTTCAATCAAAAGTTTGTGGGATGCATTTATCGAGGAGGAAATGATATTGGAGATGGAGTCAGCTAGTGATGAGGATGTGCTAGAGCTAGCCCTCATTAGGAGGGTGAGGAAAGGATGGAATAAAATAAAATTTGTGAAGGGGTAGAAGAAGAAGTAAGATTCAAGCTCTTCTAACTAGCAAAAGAATAATTTGAGCCATGTCAAGTGCAAGAAGCATCGCCAATATGCTTCTCAGTATCTTCAAAATTAGGGGAAGGGTAAGCAACAATAACAGTAAAATAGTCTGCAAGAATTATAGAACCTCCGAGTACGGATGGACACTATGCTTCTTAGTGTTCTAAGAAGAATGGGAATGGTAAGAAACAACATCAATAAAAATAGTTTCAAGGAATTCCAAAAGCTTCAGTTTCATACAAGTTCATTGACAGGTGTGGTACAACCTTTCCGATGGTGTCATGCCTTTCCAGCACCACTGTTTCAAGTGTTTGTGGTATGTTGAGAAGTGGAGCCTCAAGACATGACAGTAAACAAAATAGCTTTTTTCAATTGTCCAGATGAGTATACCTCACCACTTCTAGTCAATGTTATTTTCCTTTAGGAAAAAGTAAACATAGCACTCCACATGAGGTACATGATGTTATTTGCCTTTAAGAAAATGTAAATAGAGCACTGCACACCACAGCCAGATATATTTAAATTTTACAAAACTTTCACATACAATTAACCTACATGATTTGAACATTACGTCTTAAATGATCCTTAATAACCTGGAAGTTATTTCTTAGAAGCATATATTTGGATGTGAGTGAATTCATCTTACATATACATTTAGTGAAGGAAAAAATATTACTAGTAGTCATCAAGGTCAACTATATTGTTGAAGATATATTTGTTGGCCTTGACGACTCCTAGTAATATTGATTTTGTATTGGAGTTTCTAAAATACATAAGAATTATATATGGTGTATTGACATTTGAAAAATACATAGGATGTCACAAGTAATCCTAATAATCAACTTCCCTAATGACTAGAAGGCCTTAAAACTCCACTATTGTTTTTTGCACTAAATGTGGGTATCATTTATTGATAAAAGTGGGATCTTAGGGAGACTTGTGTGGACGTTGTATGTAAAAGAGCAACCAAATTTAGAATTAAAACTTTGGCACAAGTGCACTCTAACAAAACTAAACAAGTTTCTCTTTATTCTTTTAGGGTAGCCCAATACACCCCTATAGATTGGTAATTACTGATTGTACATTATAGTCTCATTGGAATTTTTTTGTCATTTGTTGGACATCATTAAAATTACCTTTCTTTTCTTACTGCAAATTAAAAATGTTAAACAATTGTATTTTGATATGAATTCTCTAAAGGAAGGTATCCATGTGGTGGAACCTATTATGCTTTTCCCTTAAATAAGAT
Source organism: Pinus taeda (assembly GCA_000404065.3). Taxonomy (NCBI): domain Eukaryota; kingdom Viridiplantae; phylum Streptophyta; class Pinopsida; order Pinales; family Pinaceae; genus Pinus; species Pinus taeda. The sequence continues at coordinate 198,856 of APFE030650192.1, read as the reverse complement.
AAATGACCATCAGTGAATTCCTTCTCCAGAACTTAGTTCTCCTACAACTGCAGTCCTTCCTTTCGGAGACTAAATGTTGTCCTATTAAGTTCTCTACACACATGAGAGTTTCTGATCATCTAGAACTTCCTAGAGAGATCTTTCATCTAAGTAGCTAAGGGAGATAAGTAAGTATCCTGAATCTGACCTTGTGCATTCATCCAATTAACGTCCAGTGTTGAGTGCCCAAAGACCTATAGATGACCAATATCCTTGCCAAAGGAAGATTTTAATAAGGAAAATAGAGCCTTCAACTTTGCCAAGTTATTTTTATCTTTGTCCATGTTTTCCTTAGTTTGGAAATAGTGATTTTCACAACAATAAATCACAAATGCGTGACTACAAATCTGATGAGAGTCTTGGCAAGCAATTATACATGTAGTAAATTTTTTGTTTGTGTTTCACCTGTATTGCTTTTAAGTTATCAAATTGTAGTGTTATCAAAGGACAATCGATACATGTGTTGATGATAATTATCACAATTATAAGATATTCAACAATAAAAGTTTGAAACCATTTTTATGTGTACTGTGTTCATTTAGTCTCATTTGTGTTATTATTTTCCATCAGATATAGTCATCTTGGTCTTATTGCTACAGCTTACCTCTTTCAGAGTCTTGATAAAGATGGCTCATTTAAACTTTCATGCTCACATATATCTAAAGTTAATAGCCAATGAACTTGCGATTTGTAGGATGGTATAATGAATTAGTTCTCTCTCAAGGAGGCCACATAGTTATATTAATGACAAGGTTATCATGCTTCAGTCAATGAGCAAGTTCAATATGCCATAGGGTTCAAATATGAGCCTTCCAAATAATAACAACCAAGTCTGCATAGTTACTGCATTTTTCACCAACATGAATATACTATAATTTTACTACAACAATGACCTTCAAGGAGGCCAAGAGATTGTGTAAAATGACCATCGAGTGCCAAATGTTGACTAATCGTACCTTCCTATGCTCAGATTATCGATAACCTTGTTTTAGGGATACCTCTAACATAACCATAATATGTCTCTTGGTATCAATATGATCCTTCTTTAACTTTTCTCTTATGCAATCCCTCGGCCTTATTCTTGCAGAAAGTTAGATGATTCAATCCTTGAAGCAAGGCATCGTAGCGACTTGACCCTATCGCAAAAAAATTCTATCTTCAAATTGAAATATCCTTCCAAAACCAGAGGCACTGATAGAGAGAATAGGTGGTGAACAGTTGATATTAATCAATGATCATGGTCATCATGCTTAGAATTTGATGGAGGAATTTTAGATTCCGGGACCCTTCTGAAATATGTTTTGGTCTAGGATTTGGTACTCTTGATCAATGTCCAAGACTGTAACTTCTTAGGAGAGAATCTTAGCTTTAAAAGTAATGATAGAATTAATGCAAGCCTATACTTGTTATCTGAAGTATTCGATATATCTTAGATAGATATATCCTACACTTGATCAGTCCTCTAGAGATGAGAATAGTATTTCAAATAGAGATCTATAGAGGATTGACCTTACCTCCAAGGATCATAGAAAATATATTTCCATAATATTACGATGATGATACAATCTTAAGCTTGATGAGTAGGACTGTTATAAAGTATAAGAACATACCTTGATGTCTTCCAACTTTTTCCTGTGATAGTTGAATATATTTAGGATTCATGCACATCTTTAGTGACTAGGGCTTGAATAAGGCCTTGAGAAATAACCCAGATTTGTACTTTGACTAGATTTACCACAAAGAGATGGAGGTATCAATGAAATTATTTAGTGATTGCAATCTTTTTAAGCTTGGGCTTGTCCTCACTTGAGCTCTGATACCATGCTAATTTTCAGTTAACATGTTCTTTGTTTAGGTTAGATAATTCATTCAACCATATGCCCATTAATCCGTTTACCTATCACATTAGACATTATATAATAGTAACCCCAAGATGGGGAAAACCATTGATCAAATCTTCTTATTATTATCATCAAATGTTTAATAAAGAAAGAGAGTAAAATGATATATAATAACTTAACAATATGAAGATCAGGCATCACTTCTCATAGATCCATTCAATCATGTAATCTGGGAAATTTTTTCATAGAGGAAAAATCATATTACTGTACAAGATCGGTCTGGTTAGGGAAACAATAGTCCATTGCTTTCTAAGTTGACAGATCCAAAAATCCTCCTTTCTAATGTAACCTTCCTTATTTCACATGATGCTCCCTTTGGCTGGCTTAAGGAGTTGGTTTATGACCACATTAAGGTCACTGTTGATATTTTCTTTGTGGTTCTGGATTAGGGCTTCTGAAGCATGTTGCTCCAACCCTTGAATTATATAAATAGTGTGGCCTTTTTCTTCTTACAAGGGCTCTATTATTTGTAGTAGACCTAGCCTATTTTTAAGATTCCATGTCCTCCTCAACAAGCACCTAAATAATATCATATAAGGTCAATGACTTTTGTTGTATTTTAGCTTCTTGGGCAAGTGATTCAAGGCCTGTAGTCAAGCTGTGATAATATCTTCTAGCTGCAGCCAAACTACAGGAAGAAGTCCCATATGAAACAAGCCACAACCCATATATAATATTTTCCTTAACCATAGTGAGCGTTGCTTCCAAACTCGGACATGTTATGACAAACCCCTAACCAAAATAGTCCCAACAATAACCAGAATTTATCCTCCTTAATCTTTGCTGCCACAGAGATATCTTTTTCTTTTGATTGATGTGTCCCAAATGAGAGACAATTCTCCTCTATATATACAATTCAGTGGAGTTGAGGGGATGTGACTTTTGAACTTCTTAAGTCGACATATAGTTGAGGCCAACCTCAATAATTTACAGGAGAGAAACATAAATTCAAAATTCCGCTTGTACTTATCCAAATTTGACAATCTTTAGATCAATTTTGATCCTCTAGAAAAGAGGAATTCAATGCCACAATTATGTTCCCAAAAGGAGTTGTTCAAAGTGTAATTTGGCCCTAGTTTCCAATTTTTTTTAAATAACCATCAATATTTTTTTCTATCATTTTGGGTTGAATTCACAATAGTATGCTAAAAAGTGTCATTTCAATGGTTGGAAAGTAGGATATTTAAATGTGAGATATATACTCTACATCATTGGGTTATCTCCTTTTCAAATCTGACTTTTTTTAGGCTACATGTTAACTGTTTGAACTTTGAACTTTGAATAAATTCCTTAATGGAATTTGTAAATACTCGAATGAATGGACTTCATAAGGCAATGGTACCATAAATTGTGTTATTTCAAACATTTGACTTCCATATTTTCACAAAATACAATGTCATCAATAAATAATTATATGTGTAGATACTTATGATTAGGATTATATGTGTTGGATTGGTTCCTTTATGTTTTACTATAATCTTGATGTTGACAAGATTTAGCTGATTTTTTTCATCAATTCCTCATTGAATATGCAAAATGAAATTATTTTCAAAATGTGGAAAAAATTACATTTATCACGATTTCTTTTTTTATTGTTCATGATAGGATAATCATGTTGTAGGAATGAGTTATCCTACAGTTTGTTTCAATTTGTGGATTATTTTCTTCCTCCCATTTTTTACAAAGATGTAGATTTCATTTTCATGTTGATGGTTTTTGCATGTATCTTATCTAGCCCCAAATGCTGGTAATTGAGTGGATCTTGAGAAGTAGTCGTGGACACAAACTCTATCAAAGGTTAATGTTACAATACCACTTCCACCTGGTATCACAAAAAGTTTAATGGTATGTGACCTAAAGAAGAGTTATTTAACAACAGTGTCGAAAGGGAAACCTCATGTCTTAGTTGTAAGTCATTTATTCACGTTTCTTAGCTATAAGTTATCTGTTTGATTTTGAGATTTATCACATGAATTATTTTGCTAATCCAATATGCATGGCCTATATTTCTCACCCGATGTTAGTTACTTGACATGGTTGATATAACATTCAATTCTAGGCCACTTTTATTTAAAGTCAGAGATTTTATTGATTAAAAGGATGTTCATATTTTGATTGGTTTACTAGGAGCTTGATTTAAAAAAGTTTTGTAAATTCCATGTGGTTGCTATTTTTTCAGGGTGAGCTCTTTGTACTAGTAAGGTTAGATGATTCCTAGAACATAGGTATACAAAAAGTGCATCTTTGGCTGTTGTTGTGTATCTGTTATTCTTTATATAATTGCTCGATGGTTATTGATTGATGTAAAACATAGGATGGGAAGCTCCTATCAATTCTCTTAATGAAACAAAATCAAATGGAGTGGTAGAATTGTGTTTTAAAAGGTGAGCCATAAATCAACACTTGAAACGTAGAACTTGATAATAATAATAAGCTATTTGATATGGATCTAGAGACACAACAGACTGTGGAAAAAACAATGATGGTATTGATGAGTCTTCCCTACAAATAAGCTCTAACTATTAGACCACTGCCCAAATTTCAGTTATCTACAATGACAATAGTGACTCTAGCTTTATTTGTATGAAAGCGACTTTGGCCATTTTCTTCTTCATTTCCTATGAATGGTTTTGATTTTCAAACCCCAACTATTTTGTTGTTAAACTAATTAAAGATTTGATGACAAACATATAGTTTTCAAAGCTCTTTTCTAAATCTCTTTTCTTGAGCAAATTTGTCTTTTTTACTTTAGGTGCGATAGATTGCTACCATGTGACATATGCTATGATATAATTGCCTGGATAAATAGACAAAAGTGTTGTACAACATAATCTTTTTTAAATATAAAGAAACAAAATTTCCAAATACAAATTTTATTAATTAAGAACATCTTTTAGACTTCTTAGCTAACTTATGATTATATTTCGGTAGGGGATTTTTTGTACACAGATATTGTGTTGCCTCTTTGGTTTATGTCAGGTAAAAATGGTTCATAAGGAATGTGTTCTTGAGCAACATACACACATCTTATTCTACTATCGACATGGATATCCATGGTTTTCAAGCATGACAACAAAAACGCAGATGTCAGTGGGATCTCCAAAGTCTGTGTTGGATGAATTTAATACGAGTGATGATTCTGATTCCTTGTCAGATAAAGAATGTCACAAGTCAAATTCAAATAAACAAAAGTAGATCAAGAATGAAGGTGAAGCTATTTCTTTCTGTCCAAGTCAATTTCTTTTATTTATTGGTTGTTGTCATGTTTTGAGTGCAGACTTGTGAAATTCCAAATTTCATGTTGGTTTATGTAAAGAGAAATATATATATTATATAATATATATAATTATCATGTCATTCATGGTTTCTGGAGCTCCGTGTTACATTTGCACATAAGTTTAGATATCATTCACATATCTAAACACAAAACAATAACAACATTGAATTTTTTTTCACTCAACCTATAACATGTTGCATCTATCTTCATCAATGTTCTTCTTCCATATGTTATCCACTTATGACATTTCCTTTGCAATATTTGGTGCATTTGCTAGTTATAGGTTATTTATAGATTATAAATGTCTTTAGAGTTTCACTTCTAATTGAGTATTCCACTAAACATATTGATTCTCTTAATACATAATTATTTTTCCCTCCCCCCACAATTCATAACTTCCATAACCATTAGGTAGGGACCTACAGCTTCAATGTTGCTTTGCTTGTTTCGTAAAATATTGTCGAGACTTTAATTTATTGAAAGTTGTAGTATGTACAATTTATGAAGTTTCAAGGTCTAATTTTTAAAAGTATAATTCTTTAAAGGGTGCTTGCTCAATGGAAGAGCACCTGCTTTATAAGTAGGAGGTTGGCGGTTTGATTCCATCATGCCCTAACATCCATATGGAATGACGATGATCAATTTTTGGTGACGAAAGCTCTTTTGACCATTACCAATGAGCTTTGGTGACATCTTTTGACCCTCACCAAAATATGGTGACAGTCAACGAATGACACCATATATACGCATCAATAGTGACGACCCTCAAAGGTCTGTAACCATAAATCATTGTTGTTGATATCAAATAATGACAGTGACTATCTATCATTATAGTCATTATTCATGATGGACATTGAATGTCACCACAACACCTATACTTCTGGCAATGTGGTTTTTAGTGACGGTCAACAAACGTCACCATATATATGTGGCAATAGTGATGACCATGAAAGATCCATCACAATAAATTGTTGTTGTTCATATGAAATGGTGACAGTCACTATCTGTCATTATAATCAATATTCGTGATAGACCTTGAATTCCACCATAACACCCATACTTTTGGCGACGTTCAATTTTTGGTGACGAAGGCTATGGTTTGTCACAGTTTCTCATATGAAATGGTGATGGTCGCTATCCATCATTATAAATCATTATTGGTGACAGACTTTGAATGTCACTACAACACCTATACTTTTGCCGACACCACCTTTGTTGACATTCATTTTTTTGTGATGGAGGCTATGGTCCATCACCATTGCTCATGCAAAATGGTGACGATCACTATCCGTCATCATAAATCATTATTGGTGACGGACATTGAATGTCAGTACAGCACCTTTACTTCTGGCAGCGCCACCTTTGGTGACATTCAAGTTTTGGTGAAGAAGGTTCTTTTGATCATCACCAATGAGCTTATGGTGACATTTTTTGCCCCTCACCAATATCATTTTTTCTTGTAGTGAAACCAAATCTACTAATTCTATGATTATTGGATTAGAAAACAAAATTGACAATATGAAAGTTGAAACAATGAATATGATTAGTAAACAAATAGACTCTTTGAAGTTGCAGCAAAAACCTGTAGAGGGACAAGAGTCATTGACTATTTTTTGTCCAAAATGTAGAAGAAAGAATCTTTTAAGAGAATGTCCTCTCGATATTAAAGAAACTAATAAATGTGAAATTTGTATAGAGAACCATGACACAGAAAAATTTCCCTCCATACCTAGGCTGAAAGATATACTTGAAGGAGGACAACCTAAAGTCAAATCACTGCATGCTATGGGAGCATGGAGAAACTAGCCTCAGGTAAGTGCAGGTGTGGCTCCTAAACCTCCACCACATTTTTTTGGTTATAATGCACATTCATATTCCTATCCTAAAAATAGTCACTGTCAACACTGGCATCATGGGAACCAATATCATTATGGACAACCGTCCGAATCTTGGAAACAAGGATGGAGAGGGCCAAACCATTCATTTCATTCTCACCATTCCTATCCTCCACCTATGCATTCATACCATCCTACATATGCACCTTACCCAATGCCACAACCATCATTACCTCAGTTGAGTCAACCAATGCCACCATTTCCTTTACCTCCACCATTTCGACCTTATCAGTTGTCTGCGCAACCTTTACCCAACGCCAATAACAAATTGGTACATATGATCCATTCTATGAACCTTATTTCGTCATCCAGATATCACACCATGCCAATTGGAGTCAATGACCTCCAATTTAGATCGGGGAAGATGGTAACCTCAGAAAATGAAAAGCAGCCTATGGTGATTATCAACGAGAAAGGTGAGGAGGAAACACTTGACCATTCTGAAAATGATGACACCATCCAGCCTATCCTTGTACCTTATGAGCCTTTTCCACCTTCTTCCAATCAACCTCCCTATTCAGAGAGGTTATTTGTGAAGAAGAAATATCCCATTCCTGAGTCTAGCCTAGCTTCTGAGCTTATGAACCTTTTCATAAAGGTACCTTTTCTCCAAGCTATTAAAGGGACCCCATTTGCACAAAAATCATTAGGGAACTTTGTCTCAAGAAGCCAAGAAGGAGAAGATTAAAACCTCAAACCATTCAATTTGTTGATAGAGCAGTAGAGTTAATGAAGGGGTGTATGCACATGGAGAAATATACCGACCCTGGAAACCCTGTTTTCTCTGTTCAGATAGGTGATGTCCTTGTGTCCAATGTACTTATAGACCTAGGGGCAACCATTAATGTTATGACCAAGAAAACCATGGATCAAATTAGATTGGTCCATATTCGTCCTACTCCCATTGTGCTTGAACTAGCAAACAGATCTAAAATCAAGCCGAAAGGGGTGTTGGATGATGTGGTCGTTTCTGTAGACTCTTGGGAATACACCACGGACTTCATTGTGCTTGAGCCAAAGAACCCTGTAGGAGGACATCCATTGATCTTGGGAGGACCATGGCTGGCTACGGCTAATGTTTATATAAGATGTTGTTCTGCTGACATATATATTTCCCATGTAGATTCCAGGAAGAAGGTCACCTTGCATCCACCCGCTAGATCCATTCAAGAGCTTCGTGACACTTTATGGTTAGACTAGAGTAGTGATGAGGAGACTCAGGTTGTTGCCTTGACACATCAGAATGTTGATTTGTTGCAGGAGGGTGAGATTCAAGACTTCTTGAACAATCTAGACACCATACCCAATTTTTGAGTCATTGAGTCATATTTTTAGTCTAGTTTTCAAGAAAGATATGACTTTCTACCTCCCTTGCCACCATCTCTAGTGAAACCTCTGTGTACTCTTGAGCTTGATACCAGTCCTGTTGATATTAGTCTAGGTAAATCCTTGCATATTAGTTCAGACTTGGATATTTCCTCACAAGAGCAGCTTGTGAATTTGTCGTGAAACCATCTTGATGCCTTTGCATGGGGCTATGAAGATATGAAAGGCATTCCTCCTCAAGCTTTTACCCACCATATTTATACTCATGATGGAGGCTGACCTATCCGACAACCCCAAAGGTGAATGAACCAGCTCTAAGTGACGTTGTAGAGGAAGAATTGCAAAAACTCTTCGATGTTGATTTTATCTATCCTATTTCTGATAGCCAGTGGGTCTCTTCGTTGGTCTTAGTCTCGAAAAAAGATGGGAGATGGCACATTTTTATTGACTACATAGAATTGAACAAAGCCACTCTCAAATATTACTTCCCCCTTCCTTTCATTAATCAGGTACTTGATACCCTTGCTGGTAAGAAGTACTTTTCTTTTCTAGATGGCTTTAGTGGACATAACCAGATACAGATTGCACCCAAGGATCAAGACAAAAACACTTTTAGATGTCCTTGGGGTACATTATCTAAACGAGTGCTTCCCTTTTGGTTATGTAATGCGCCAAATACCTTTCAAAGGGTCGTCTTGGCCATTTTTGTTGACCTTAAGTGTGTGGAAATCTATATGGATGACTCTTCTCTGTTTGGTGATTCATTTCAGGAAGCCCTCAAGAATCTAGAAAAAGTTCTTCTTTTCTGCCAAGAATGTCATGTCACCTTGAGTGATAAAAAATGTAGATTAATGTGCAAGGTAGGGGTGGTTCTTGGCCATCTTATTTCTGACAAAGGTAGCCAGGTTGACTCTGAAAAAATAGAAATTATTTTGAGTCTTCCTACCCCCATTTTCTAACTTTTGGCTAAAGATAGTGATTTTTCTTGGTCCACATCTTGTCAACAGTCCCTTGAGACATTGAAGGGAAAACTAGTATAGGCACTAGTTTTCAGAGGACCAAACTAGTCACTACCATTTCATATTTCCTCTAATGCCTCAGATAGTACTATTGGCGCAACTTTAGGACAAGAAGAAGACAAACAATCTTATGCTATTTATTTCATTACTAAAAGAGTTTCACCCACTGAACTAAATTATATGGTTACTGAGAAAGAGTTTTTGGCTGTAATTTTTTCCATTAAGAAATTCAGACATTATATTACAGGATATGAGGTCTTTGTGCATACTTACCATTCCACAATAAGATATTTGATGAATAAACCATTACTATTGGTAGAGTGACTAGGTGCTTATTATTGTTATAGGAATTTAATATTACCATTATTGATAGACTAGGAAAATGTAATGTAGTAGAAGATTATCTTTCAAGATTAAAAAATCCTGGTGAAGCAATCCCTGTTGATGATGATTTTCCTAATGAACATATTTTTGTTGTGTGAACAAAATCCCCATGATTTTCTGACATAGCTAAATATTTAGTGACTAGAAAATTACCACCTCACTTATCTTCTCATGAAAAGTGGAATATCAAATAGAAAATCACTGCATATTCCTAGATTCAAGGAGACCTCTTTTACACTAGAGTAGATCTCATTATCCGTAGATGTGTAAGAGAGGAAGAAGTGTTGGATGTTTTAAAATCTGCCCATGATGAGCCTTGTAGGGTCACTTGGCCGATAAGTGGACTACATACAAAGTGTTACGAGATGGTTATTTTTGGCCCTCCTTGTTTAAGGATGCCAAATAGTACGTCAAGCGATGTGACATCTATCAACGAATCAGCCAACCCAATCAAACAAATGAAATGCCTTTATGTCAATAGGTTATGATTGATCCTTTTGAAAAATGGGCCATTGATTTTGTTGGACCAATAAATCTAACATCATTAAATAAAAATCATATTTTGGTTTGTACAAATTTTGTTACAAAATGGGTAGAAGCTAAAGCTCTTCCTTCTACTACTAAAAGAGTTGTTGATTTTATTTTTACAGAAATCTTTACTAGATTTGGTGTTCCTAGAGAAATTCTTTCTCACAATGAACCACAATTTATTTCTAATCTGGTACAGGGTGTGATGGAGCAGTATAAAATATGACACATGAAATATACAGGTATGAACTGCAAGCAAATGGTCAGGTGGAGTTCACAAAGAAGGTGATTGAGTCCATCCTCACAAAGACAGTAGATATTCACAGAAAGGATTGGGCTTACAGATTACTAGAAGCATTGTGGCCATACCGAACCACTTGGAGGAACAACACATGACACACACCATATGAGCTGGTGTATGAGAAACAAGTCCTCTTGGCATTCCAGATCAAGACTTTCAGGACTGCAGTCCAATTGGGGCTAGATCTCTCTAAAGCACAACAGTAGCATCTACTATAGCTGAATGAGTTAGATGAATTCCAAAGGGATGCTATTCAGAAGAACATCTTGGCTCAACAACAACACAAGAAGTGGCATGACAAGTCCATCCAAAAGAAGAAATTCTAACCTGGTGATTGGGTACTCCTTTATGATTCTAGATTCAAATATTTTAAAGGGAAACTCCATACGCACTGGATGAGAACCTATGAGGTGGTCAAAGTGTTTGAAAATGGAACAGTAGAGATAAAAACTATTGATGGCTGTAATTTTGTGTTCCTAGTAAATGGGCATAGATTGAAGGTATATTTTCAGCCCCTTACTAAAGGATATTTTATGCAGCAAGTCCAATAACAATCTAAAAAGGAGTTGGTAGGTGTTCACACCAACCTGATAAAGATTTCATTCTTTCTTTTCCTCAATAAAAATAATAATAATAAAGAAAAAATGGCACAATTTGTTTTCCTGTAATTATGAAAATCAGTGGACTAACATGATTGCAGAAGGATCAACCTGAAAACCAACATGCTGACAGGAAGATCAAGATTTCAATAAAAAGGGAATGCTACTTGATTTTTTAGATATGTTGGCTACCACCAAGAAGAAGCAAGTTCAAGGATTCGAGCCCTTACCGATGTTTGGGGTAACTAGCATGGAAATTATTATCCAAGTAAATGCTTAATTCTCACTGCAATTACTTTTTCCGACACCAGTGCAGGCAGACCTTCAAGACAAAATTCTACATTTCTTCTATTTTCTCGTATCATAATGCCCACTATTTTTCTTTTTCTAAATCCACAATTAATTACCCTCCTCTTTCTTCTAATAAAACTACCCTTACCTAATCTCATGAAATCCCTTTGTTTCCCCTGAATTTTTTCCACATCCCATTCTCGTTTATCCTCCCTTGGTGATATTGTTCGCGGAATTCCTATAGTAATGTTCCTTCCCATTCTGAAAATCACCCACTTCCCACTTCCTTATTCCCTCATAAATTGATTGCAAAATTTGATGCAGTCAATCAAGAAGGTATGCTCATGAAACACCAAAGGATGGTGAATAAAACTTTTCTTGTATATTGAGGTAATTTTTTTTCCCAGCTATAGAATAATGTTCTATCAAAATTATTGTTCTGCTCAAATCCCTGGTGAAAGATGCACAGTGCAAGCAGTATTAGTGCAAGAGCGTGACCGATTGTGGGAGAAAGTGTAAAAAAAATTTCACACAGTACAGGAGCGTCCTATGAAGAATGTTTATGGAATTTATTACTCTACAAATGAGTGATTCCTACATTGATAGATCATACCATTATATATGTTAATTGACACTTTGTTTTATCATTTACTGACTTAGGAAAATTTGTAAAGTACAATATATATTGGTTTCTGAACTTTTTTTTAATGGGGTCCGAAATATGTATTAATTGAATTATGATGTAGACCGTGGGATAGTACAGGTTGTCCGAAAACTCATCACCTCCTTTTGAAACAATCTCCCATCACTTATTCACCATTTTCTTACCTCCTAACCCGATCGTTATGGCTGCTACACCGCTGCCTCATAAGCCTCTGCCACATCCAATCATTATTGCTCACCTGTAGCAGGATGATACGTATTTGCCTCTGATCCGAGGAGCCATTATTTCATCATTAAACATGATCAGTTGGATGGGACTTAAAAGATGAAGGATGGATGGACCTCCGACATAAAATTCTCAACAATTGTTGGTTCACTAAAATCGTTTGAGGTTGTGATAGGCAATCGTGGCAAATTCGAGCATGGCAACCATAATGAATGAACCATCATCCTTGAAGGAGATAGAACAGACTGCGGAATACTGAAACAGTCTTGCACTATTGCAAGAATTTAGATTCCTTCCATTTTTGCAGAAGTTCGATGGCTTCGACATGGTTGTGGTGCTAGAGTTTACAAATACATTTGAAGGAGTATAAGCTACGGTCAGCTCATTAGAATTCGAAGTCACAGAGGAGTCCATTGCATGAGCTACAGGCTTGCCAACTACAGGGGAGTAGTGGTTCAAAAAGGAGTGACTTTAAAAGAAATGATGGCGTGAGTTTGTGAGTGACAGAAAGCTCAAAGTTAACTGGAAGAAAGGGTTTCAACAGAGAACCATGCTTGGAAAATGGTGAGACCTCCTGTACATACTACATAAATTTTTGACTTGTGAGGGACGTTACACATTAGTTTTCGTGTAACACATGAGGTTGTTGTTTCACTTTGAGTTGGGAAAACTTATTAATTTTCCTTACTACCTACTTCGAAGCCTCGAGAAAATCACAAAATATGTGTAGAGTAGGGACGCAAGCCAAGTCGCATACAAGCTATATCATCATGGACTCATCACAATCCTTGTCAAGAAATTGTTGGAAGAGAAGGGGGTGACGTGGAAGGCATTCCTAAAGGAGTTTCGGGTGAGGAGTATAGGGAAGTCTGTTGGCATGAATGCAAGCAAGAAAAGGAAGGCAGAAATACTCTCCCCTACCAAGAAAAAGGGTAAAATCACACCGGTGCAAGTGAAAAAGAAGTCTATCGAAGACACTTTGCCCTCGACATAGAAAAGAAGAATCAGAACCTTGATGAGGAAAAGACTGTCTCTCCAGGGACGAATTAGTATCGGTCAAGTTCTCTTATTGTGATTGATGAACCACCTTAGGATTTTGTTAAAGAACATAACCTTTCAGTGCTTACAGATGCAGTGGTCCACACCATGGTAAACAAAGAAAACATGGAAGAAGAAGACGACATATTGTTGTCTACCCTTGTTCACAGATTAAGAAAGAAGAAGATTAAATTGAGTGAAGGAGAAGTTTAGGTAGAGGGTCATGAGGATGATGAGGTACAACACAAGGTGGCCCTCAACAATTTCGATGAACACGACATTAAAACCCTCAATGTTGTTTACGAACAAGGTATTGAAGCCCCTACTGGTTTAAATTAATAGGGTACTAAATCTAGTGAAGAAATGGACGTACATGGCATTAAAAACCCTGTGGAGTTATGTGTGTAAGGTACTAAAACCCTTGGCACGAAGGCTATGGAGGGCACCAAAACCCTTGGTGATAAGGAAACCCTAGACACAAAAACTTTTGGCAATGTCATAATGCAAATGTTAGATGACCTTAAACTCAACAATGATGAGACATGCTCTGAGTCTATTGCAGAGAAGGTATTTACACAAGAGGATCTAAGTAGGGAGCCCTCTACCCTCTACCTCAACAACTAAATAGTGAAATTAGAGCAGCAAGTTCATGACATGGAGGCTTTGAACCAGATCATGAAGGAGCAAAATTGGCAAAAGCAAGGTGTGGTAGAGCTACTCGCAAAGGTCAAGAAGAAGAAACAACAAGTTAAAGTATGGAAGTATCAGGCTTCCAAGTACTACAAATGCGTCAAGAAGGTGACTAATCAGTTGAAAGGAGCCTGAGGTAGAAAGTCGAAGGTAGTGAAAGTAGGGATAAGTATTGAAGTACATGATTGAGAGATGGCCACTGATTTTTGAAGATATTTTTGCAGAAGGTAAAATGTTGTGTGAGGACACACAACAACTTAGGGATGGGAGGATTTCAGTGTCCCAAATTGCTCTATTTTTACCCTATTCCCATAAGCCTTAACCTCCACTTTATCTCTATTTAACCCTCTCATTCTTGCACTAGTCCAAGATAATCATCTATTCGTACATATACTTCGTATTTCATAATTAAGATTTATTAAGTTCTTTATTAATTACATTACATAGACCTCATATCTTTTCCTATCTCTTGTAACTTATGTTTAACTTTCCTAAAATTAATTGAATAACTAAGTTTTAATCATTATTTAGTGTGATCAATGTAGGCAGATTCCTGCACTGCCAATGATGTTGCTCCATGATCTCCGTGATATTCCACGTGGGCATTTTTTATCCATGACTCTTAGTTCATTTGCAGACTATCTAAGGATGGACATTGGTGGTGTACAGTCAGGGATACTTGCCAAGAATATCTTCTACAACCAACAAATTTTGTGCTTTATTATACCCATCAGCCGGTTTTGCAATGTTATTTGTCAGTCCATTCGACCGAAACGCTTGAATAGGAAATGATTGTAATTAGCAGAATATGGCTAAGGTCGAGAGACTATATATAATGTAGACTGTAGGTAGAGCCAAAAGAGCAATCTTTGAGTTGTAATTTTACATTGTAATTTTGTATCGCCCTCGATTCTGGGTTGGACTCACACTATCATGTATATTTGCTAATCAAGTTAATACAGGGAATGTGGAATGTTTTCTTCACACTGTGTTTAATTTTTATTTCATACGTGATTAAGTGTTGAACCGTTTTGTTTCCTAAACGGGAAGTGAGTTGGTTGGTTAGGGCCCAACCAATCCAGCTCGTTTACCCTTGTGCTTTCACCATTTAAAAAGTTTGTGCGAACATTTCTTCATTTGCAGTTGTGTGGCTTGGATTTCTCTTATGTTTATTTCAAAATTTCTGAGTTAAATGCATTTCATAGTCAAGCATGGATGGATCGATAGTTTGGAAGTTTAATTAAGTTTATTTCTTTCTTGCAATTAATTTCTTACAATTTCCTTCCTACAATTTTTGTCTTAGTTTTCTTCCGCTTGGGTCGTGCTGGAAAATTCTTCTTGTACCAGTGCATGTAGTTTCCTGCACTCTAGTTTATTCATTTACTTTACAACGAATGTTACGTTCCTTTTCCTGCTAATAGTTTCATTCATTCCTGCAAGAAAATGTATTGTTAATTCAAGTAATCATTCTCAATGTTCAGAGTTATACTTCTGAAGGATCTAAGAATGTTTAAATGAATTAAGGAAGGATGTTATTACATACACCATACTTTATACTTGCATTTTTATGACTTAAGAAAAAGGAACAAAAGCGCTATAAGTGAATTGTCAAAAGTTATTTGATGCATGAAAATTACTTTGACTACTACTTGATTATTTCAAATTGTTTTTTCTTTATGAAGTTTAATTTCATTGCAAAGTTTAGTTAATTAAAGCATTCTTTTCCAACTGTAATTTATCTCATAATCTAGCTTGCAGTTGCAATTCTTTTCAACATGTCTTTTAATTCTTTCGAAAGTAGGTTGGAAACTTTGGAGAAGGAAGCTTTGTCTCAATGCAAGGGTTGGTCTCATATCATATGAATAGAGTGCTCTAAGCCTTGAGGCTTAGAGCATCTCCATAAAGATTTAATTCTTCAATAAAGAAGGTAAAATATACTTTTTTCACATAAGTACTGTACCTGCACTAGTGCAAGCAGATTGCAATAGTATAAGAACAGGTTGTTCAGTGTAGAAGGAAGATCAAGTGGGAAAAAGATCTTTTCAAGGGCCCACTTATTAAACTTTTAACCATCTATACTGAAGATGAACATAGTATTTCATTTCAGCATTCAAGATTGCTTCCAGTTGTGGTGAAAGTTACTTTACTTGATTTCCTCGCAAATTATTCTTTTTGTAGGTTTTAACCCCGTACATAAATTACCTGCATACAAATTCTAAATCACAGGAAAAATAAAAATGCGAGAGCATAACACATAAAACACATATACACAGAGATTTCCCATTGGATACCAAAATTGGGACTACCAGCTTGATTTTCCATTATGTTCCTTTCAATGTTACAATACATATTTATACATGCCGAAGCATCAAATACCATGGACCGAAAACCATCGCGTGCAATGCCATGGACCAAAAAAAACCATCGCATCAAATACCATGGATCAAAAACCACCGCGTCCAAAAAACATGTGCAAAAATCATGCACAAAACCATAGGTGGGTCCGCCCAACCTAACATAGGGTCCAAAACCAAAAATTTTCGGGGCGCTGCCCTGGACCCATAAAGTGGGGTTACGGGTACCCCTCAAACCCCCTGTTAACTATGTGGAAAGAATATAACACAACCCAACAATCTCCCACTTGTTGTTTTCTTTCCACAGGGGGCCACAGGAGAGCTTAGTCATTTTTCCAGCCCTTAAACGCCCATTGTTTCTCTACACCAAGAGAACTTCTCAGAGCTCACAAATTTTGTCAATGCATCTGCAGTATTCTTCAAAGTGTCCACCTTTACCAGCAACACCTTTTTGTCTTCTATCATATCCCTCACAAAGTGATACTGAACATCAATGTGCTTTGTCTTTGAATGATAAGCAGGGTTCTTTGCCAAGAAAATTGCACTTTGGCTGTCACAGTCTATCCTTATAGCTCCCTGTACTAACCCCATACTTGAACACAATCTCTGCAAACAAACTGCTTCCTTGCTTGCATGAGTGGCTGCCATGTATTCTGCCTCTGTAGTTGATAGTGCCACTACAGATTGTTTCTTACTCATCAACTGACTACACCTCCAAATAGGTTAAACACATACCCACTTGTAGATCTTCTCTGATCCAGATCTCCAGCCCAGTCTGCATCAACAAAGCCACGGATATCTAACACTCTGTCCAATCCTGGTCTTCCTTGGTAGCACAAACCATAATCACTAGTGCCACGCAAATAC
>APFE030650192.1:154500-169069 GCA_000404065.3 Pinus taeda | reverse complement strand
TAGTTATATTAGGAAGGGTATAAATATAAGAGGCTAGTATGGGCTATAGGGTATATATAATGATATATTATGATGGATAATATTATATATTAGTTAGTACAATAAATATTTGTATATAAGGGAATACTAGATCAACCAGATTGGTAGCTCTCTGTAGGCGAGATGGTATGTCTCCTATCCAATTCTTCTCATCAATGAAACTGATGGTAAAAAATGGTCCAGCCTCCTGATCGATTAAATACCTTGACCATGAAACTCTTCCTTTATCTTTTGCTCCAGATCTAGAGCAATTGTACATCCCATAGAACATAGTCCTACATAGAAAATAAAGAACAATATGTTCTTAGAATTGAATGCTAACAGTCCACCTATGGACATGCATTAAATTTTCTGGAGTTGGGAGAACAATAGCTTATATTTATTATGATTATTAATACATATTGGATCATTATATTTTTTTCACCCATCTCGATTATTTTAGAGAGGAAAGGCTGGAGGAATTATTTGACAAGACCATTTTTACCAGTTGGACCTAGCATGGAAAATTAGGATATGAAACATTCCAAGAGAATCTTGAGACATCAAATGAAATTTATCACAGGTAAAAATTTGTTTCTTTAGTGAAGCACTTTTTTTCATATTCTACACACAAAGATATTTCCAATGATGTAAAAATTGTGTTAATCAGTGTTCGTATGCAAAATTTATGCCACTCAAAAGTTAACCTTCCTACTTTCACTACCATAATTTGAGAGGACACCACATTTTCAACATTATTCATGCAAAATGGGATAACCACATGATTATGATCAAGAAATATCTAGAATATTACATATTGTAACTTTGTTTGAGAGTCGAGGTAGTCAAACCTAACCACTAGTAGGCTATGGGGCTATGTTATAACCACACCACTTGAAGGAAATGAGGTTGCATTATTTCAAGTGCATTTATTCAATACATGAGAAACAATAAATACTAATATCCCTACACTAAGGTATTAATATCTATATATATATATATATATATATATATATATATATTATATACCCTTTTTAGTATATATTATTTCCTAGCAAACTATTTTATTGTAACCCACATTTAAAAAGAGAATAATAATAATAAGAAATTAGCAAGCTTATTTTCACCAAGTAAAAGGAAGCTTTTGCTTTTTATCTAATTTTCTGACACCATTCTAATTTACTTATCTTTTATATTTCCATTACATAGTAATATAATTGTAGATACATATGGAGATATTGATATGAGATAATTAAATATATTATAGTAATGGGGTATAATAGTCTAATAGTCTATAATAGTCCATTACAATTAATAGTATACCCACTTTAATTATAATCATTAATATTATGGATATAGTATTATATATACTATTATAGGTACTATAGGTATAATAATATGTAATATATATTATTAATATATATAATAATATTATATAGGGATATAATAGTATAAGTGAGATATATTATTATATTATATACTAGTATATATGAGTTACCAAGGCGATAATCACAACAACCAAGATATGATTGTCCCCTTAAAAAGTCCCAAAGTCAAGAAATAAGGACTAAAGAAAACAAAATTTACCCAAACGCCCATAAAGAATGGAATTATCTAAAGCCAAAATAGAAGGGTCCCCATGATTTTGCGAAAAATCTAGGTGGCAGGTTGTGCTTTTCCACAACAATGGTGACGTACTGGGAAGAACCAGTTCTCTTTCTAATATTGATGATAAAATTCAAAGGAGAATGTAATATAAGTTAAATTAAATCAAATTTCTATGATTCAAACTTTTCTTTGGAACTCTTTTAAGTGAAATCAAAATACTATCATTTTGTGTATCTCATAAATATTGACTATAACTATGATAATTGACAACAAATTTTAAATTGATGACAACTTAAAGTTAAAAGCAAAAAGCATGTTGCTTTGTTTAGTTATAAAGATAAGCTTTTATAATCATAGGTAGAGCCATTGCTGCTAGTAGGCATCCATAGCCTCCGCAGGGTTACTTTTTAGCCCAAGATGTCAGTATCCCAATATATAATACATCATATTATATTATATGGGTAATAGATTATCATTATCTATTTTTTTTTTGCTCAAGAAAGAAGCGGACCTTCTATTCATATGTAGCTACAAAATGGTTACATAAAATACAGAATGTCAAAGAGTTGACATACGCCCTACTTTGGGGAGCTGAGCCAAATGCTCAAGAACCAGGCTAAGGGCCCACAAAACCGTACAACCAATAAAGACAAAGAGCAGACCGATGGAGAAATAGATCCACTCGAGAAATTACAAGAGAGAAAATTAGAACCCCCTAACAAGCACGATAAACCTTAGCCGTCGATCTGTTTCCACAAGATCCAACAGTTGTGAAGGATATTAGGCCAAAAACATGCGTGAGGAATACCCGCTCAATGAGGGCGGTATTCTCACTCTTCTGGAGCCACGTGTTACATGGTGAGTGGCTTCGCAGGCATTTTCAAAGAGCTGCTTGTGGTAATGCGAACGCCTGACAACCACTGAAACTGTAGCAAAACAATCATAGTCCCACCAACAAGCACGACAAACCTCAGCCTTGGATCTATTGGCACAAGATCCAATGGTTGTGAGGAATATCGGGCCGGAAAGAAGAGTGATGAATACCTGCTCGATGAAGGTGGTATTCTCTCTCTTCCTAGAGCCAGGTGTCCCATAGCTTGTGGCATCGGAAGCTTTTCTGAAAAACCACTTATAGTAAAGCGGGCATCCGATAACCTTGTTTACTATAGCAAAACCACCCTGTTCTAGTATCATTCTCTTTCTCCTCTACCTACCAATCCTCTACCGTCTATTAGTTAAACCCTTAACTTCCATCAACTTAGTGTTTTGTTGGTTGTTTCCCCTTCAAGTATTGATCATGCCCCCTGTTTGCATGAGCTAGAGTGTTGTAGCCCTCATGCAGTTGTCCCTCCTGAACCAACTCCCATGAGTAGCACTTGTTTTCTCTTATATCTGTCACTCCTTAATCAGCAATCTGGTCCGCCACTCTGTTGGCTTTTCTGCGCACATGTACAAAGCTTAGAGTTCTAACTGTTTTTAGGTGAGATTGAATTCGATGATATACTTGCAAAAGTCTCCAGTGGTTTGAAACTTTCTCTAGTGTTGTGCTAGTACCTAACCTTTTGACTAAATTAATCGTTAATTCTGGGTCTGCCTCTATGATTGTATTATGTAAATTGTAGTCCGTCAGGATTTCTAAGCCTTGCTCAATGGCCATGAGTTCTGCCATATTGTTGGTTGCCCTCCCCAAATGACTATGAAAGATGACTTTGATATTGCCCTCTTCATCTCTTATAACTCCACCATAACCAGCATCCCTAATATTTCCTTTTGAAGCTTCGTCTATGTTGAATTTCAGGAAGCCATGGGGAGGTGGTTTCCAGAAAGCCTTTCGATCTGATGTGTAACTTGCTTTTTTTTTGGTGCCTGGAGGGACGTAATACTGGAGTCCCAACTATTCGAGAATGTGACCATCCCTTTGACTAGGGGATTTCTCAAGAGGTTGCTTTAGAAGGTCATTCATTGTTTTTTTGAGCTGTTTTAGGATCTAAGCCATGATGCTTTGAGTTGAAACAAATTTAGCTTTAAAGATCATTTCGTTACATTCTTTCCAAACATTGCAAATTAAAAAACCTGGAGTCAGTTTCCAGGCTAAATTGACTGTCTCATTATCTAAGAAGCCTTTCCTCCAATTCTTTAAAGTTACAGTAATATCATTTTCCCTCTTGACTGTTTGGTTGAAAATAGATGCTACCCATTTCCATATGGAGGAGGTGAACGAGCAAAGGTTGAGAAGATGATCCATGGTCTCCTCCTGCAAACCACATAACTAGCATTTTGAAGGGCCAACTGAACCTCTTTTCCTAAGATTTTTCCAAGTTAGAATCTTTTTATGCTGAAGTAGCCACATGAACAGCTTGATCTTCATCTAGTGTGGGTTGCTCCAAAGGTCTTTCCAAGTCTTGTTAGGGTATGGATGGTTAGGTCCAGTGACTATTCTTTTGGCTTCTTTGAGGATAAAGATGCCCTCATTGTTTCTACCCCATCTTAGTAGATCATTTGAGGTTGAAGTCAAAATTTGTCTCTTTTCCAAAATCTTTTCAAGAACTTTAGCTTGGGATTTTAGAGGGGTCTCTTCACTGTATTCTGGTACCTTCCAATTTCTACATTTCCCTTTGTCTCTTGACTAGTCCCAAAAGTCACTTACCCTTTTTAGTCCTTTGTTAATGGTGTCATTTTCTATGATGTCTAGACCTTCAGTATAGAGGTTATGTTCCTACTGCCAGCTGTCCTCCTAGAACAAGGCTAAATTCCCATTTCTGATCTCCCAGAAACTATGATTCTGAACTAAGGCTCTATTTTCCCATGCATTGTTCCAAATGTGGGAACCCCTGATGTGTCTTGTCATCTAAATGTAGTCCTTTTCCTGCCAATCCATTGCACATTTTTTTTTCCAAATATTATCCCATGGGTTGTTTGTTTCCTTCAGCCATATCCACCATAGTTTTGCTCCCAAGACTTTTCTTAGGGTGTCCGGGTCGTGGAGACCTAAACCACCATGGGTTTTAGGTTTGCAAAGCTTACCCCATGCAACCAGGGCCTATTTCTTTTTCTCTTCCCCTTTACCCCAAAGAAAATTTCTTTGAATATTATTGATCTGCTATAAAACTCCCTTTTGAACTGGAAGGGTTGAAAACATGAAAACTGGAACGGTTTGTAGTACAGCCTTTGTAAGAAATAGCCTTCCCACCAAATTCAAAGATCAGCTAGTCTAGTTGTTGACTTTGTCCTTTAGTTTATTTGTAACTGACTCCCAAACTTCCTTACTTGGGGGTTTGTCAGTGAGAGGCATTCCTAGATATTTGGAGGGAAGATGGTCTCTTTGATATCCAAGAATTCTGGAGAGATGTCTTTGAATATAAATATCCGTATTGAGAAAGAAAACTTTTGATTTTGTGAGGCTTACCTCCGTGCCAGCAGCCATTACGAAATCATGCAGGATTTATTTGAAGGCTTTCGCTTCCTTGACTGTGGGTGTGCCCTGCAGCATAGTGTCATCCACAAATTGTTGATGAGTCAATGTGTCCCCATTCTGAGTAAGTTTTAGTCCCTTGATTGTTCCTTCCTCCTTGGCAAAATTGATCATTTTGCCCAATCCTTCCATCATGAGAATGAAGAGAAATGGGGAAAGAGGACATCCTTGCCTAACGACCCTTGATGGCCTGAAGTTTCTTGATGGAGAGCCATTGAGAAGGATTGAGCAACTTGATGTGGTAACTAGGGCCATGACCCACTTTATCCAGTTGTGGTCAAAGCCATAATATTTAAGAATTTCACTTATATAGGGCCAACTTAGCTTATCACAAGCTTTCGCTATGTCCAGCTATATTATCATACATGCTTGCTTATTGGTCTTGAGGGAATGAACCACTTCATGAGCTTGGATGATATTATTAAGAATTTTTCTACCTTCCACATATCTGGCCTGCTCTTCTGATATGAGCATTGGAAGTAGAGGTTTGAGTCTATTATCTATAACTTTGGATATGATTTTGTACACCACATTGCATAAATCTATGGGTCTGAATCTATCTGGTGTCATGGCTTTTCCCTGTTTAGGGATCAAAGCTATAAAGGATTCATTAATCACTCTAAGAACTATTCTTGATTTTCTCGAGTCCTCCACCACATCAAGAATGTCACATTTGACTCTGTCCTAGCATGTTTTGAAGAAGTCTACATTGAAACCATCCAGGCCTAGAGCTTTCCTATTGTGCATCTCTTTGATAACTTCATAGACCTCTTCCTCCATTACTGGACTATTGAGATTGTAATTATCTTCGCTGGTCACCAGTTTTGAAATGTTATTTGTGAAGCTCTTAATGAATTGAGATCTGTCTGCAATGGTTTCCTCTGCTATGCTTTGAAAATGTTGTACTAGAATAGATTCCATTTCCTTGTGAGTATTTAACTCTTTCCCTTGACGATCTATGAGTTTTTTTATCCTATTATGAGCCTTGTGTTTCATGGTAGACTTGTGGAAGAATATGGTATTTCTCTCCCCTTCTTTGATCCATTGCACTCTTGATTTCTATCTCTAGAATATTTACTCCTGCTGACATCTATTGTCCCATTCTTGTTGTAGAGAGTCCACCTACATTTTCCTTTCCTTTGTGAATCCTTCCATGATGAGAATTTCGTTGGTTTCTTGTAATTTTCTTTCCACTTCTCTTTTGGCTTCAAAAATGTTGCCAAACTCATTTCTATTCCATTCTTTGAGCCTTTGTTTGATATGTTTGAGTCTCTGATGCAGGAGGAACATTTTTTTGCCTTGGGTGGGCATGTCTTCCGCCCACCAATTTCCTATATTAGTGATGAAGTCAGCCTGAGTTAGCCAGGCATTTTCGAACCTGGAAGGTCTGTTTCTTGGGGTTCCAGTGAAAGAATCTTCTAGCTGGATGGACCAGTGGTCTAAGCCTCCAAAAGGAAGGATCCATGCTGTCATAGTGTGTCTGGAGAGTAGGAGATCCTCCGAGATTATGAATATGTCTAGTTTCTAGGAATCTTGGGAAGTGCCCCCTCCTATTATTCCAAGTGAAGGTGCTAATATTTGTGTCCATATTCACCAGTCTCATGTTGTCTAAGAAGTTCTGGAAGGCAAGTGAGTCTCATCCCAGTAATCTACTTCCTCCTTTTTCCCTGTGCGAGATCTGATCATGTTAAAGTCCCTTCTGATAATCCAGGGGATAGCTGAATGTCTCTCTCTCATTTCCTCCAGAGAGTTGAGGAGCCTTATTTTGTCTTCTAGAAGTTGAGAACCATAGACATTTGTGATTAAGTAACAATCCTTGTCACCCAATGGTTGTATTACCTTTGAAAGGTGGTTTCTGGTTGCCTCAGCATCCATGATCTCAAATTTCTGAGGATTCCATAGGGTGAGAATTCCCCCCAATGTGTTACTTGATTTGACTTCAAGGTACTCATAGTTTTTAAGCCATTTGCTATGTATTTCTCTAATCTTGTCTACTGAGCATTTTGTTTCCTGAATAAACATCATGTCCGGTTTTTCTTCTTTTATTCTGTTACTGGGATTTCTTTGTTTTCTTTTACTACCTAGCCCCCTAATGTTCCAGGTTGTGAGCTTCATACTGATGTGTTAGTGAAAGAGTAACTAGTGAGCTCTTTCATCTTACCTGAATTAATCAAGAGTTTCCCACATTCTGACAGGAGATCATTCTGTCTCCATCTTCCACTTTTCTTGCCTAGGCTTTTGGTGGAGTGTCCTGATGTAATCTTGTTATAGACATATTTCGGCACTGCAACCCCAATCATATATTTCCATAAACCAAGGGCTTCTGAGTCCCTAAAAGTGTTGTTTCACACCCTAAAAGAACAAGGTTAGCTAATTACATCATCTCCCAGAAGATCTCCATGGAAAACTGCTTAGAACTGGTCAAAATTGGACCATACAGACTGCTCAGTGCTAAGGGTACGATGCATCTCACCTGCCACATGCAAAAAGTGTGATGCATACTAAAAATCCCTTCTGTAGGGTGCGATGGGCGAGAGTAGACAAATGGCAAAGACAGTTTGCAAGGTGGATGATCATGGAATCTTCCAGAAACTTCTCATGTGACACTTGCCTCTCTGAATTTGCCTAGGGATGAGTAAGAGATCAAGAATTTCCAAGTGGAACCAAGAACTGTCAGAGAGAGGACACTAATCAAAATCCCAGAAGCTAACTCACCCCCCTACAAACATCTATATATGGATCCCTCATCCCAGAGATCCAAAGGCTAGAATCTTGTATTTTGTAAGGAAGTGTTGTTGGTCTCTTTGTGGAACATCATAGTGTTAGGTGATCTAAGATTTTCATGAGGTGAAGAAGGGCTTTCATGCTAGGAGGATGACACTGAGTCAGATCAATGGATTGTAATCCTCTCTTCTACTCTTTCTATCAATAAAGCTATTTAAGTTTTCCTCCACATTCTTATATGTTTGATGATATATGCATTTGTGTGGTCAATATATATCTAGTCCTATATTGTTTATGATTGTAGATCTCTGTGCTTTGAAGGTATTATGCTGCTTTGACTTTACAGGTGCTCTTTGAAGTGGGGTAAGCAAGGAAGGAGCGGCAAAGATCTGTTAGAGGGGAGAGGAAACAAGCAAGGAGCCAAGCGAAAGACTGAGGTTGGTACTCTCTGCTTCTCTCCCATATACTTCTCATAAAGGAAAACAAAAGTAACTTTAGTTTGTTTGTTTCTAAGGTAGCTACCCGTCTTAGTGGGATTAGCAGCTCTGAATGGACACTAGATTTCCCGATAACAAAATGGTGACACCGCTGGGAAGTGAATAGCTTGTTTGCTTGTTTATATTTATTTGCTTTATAAACTACAGACGGAGCCTGAAGTCAAGCCAGCTAGCCTTTGAACTGCATTTGCTATGCAAGTGCAAAGTAGATCAATGTTGCTTCAATCCATCTTTGGGTTTTGTTTATAAACTGAAAAATTGATTTGCAAACATCCTAATTTCCCTAGTGGTGGCTCAAGTAACCTCATTAGATCAGACCCTATGATTTGTATTTACTCACTATCATTAGCTCGACCTAAATCCCTGAACTAAGCTGCAAACTGTGACAAAAAACCAAGTTAAAGTCTCGTCCCTAGACCATTGCACCTTCTCCTCTTAGCAATCTGGATGCATCAAACCTCCCATGTGTAGTAGGTGAGATGCATCCCTGTTTCCCTATGTTATAGGTGTGATGATCAGAGAAGAGTATTTCTGCCTCTAGATTTTGGTTTTTTCTTCACCCTCTTCAGCTTCATTCAAGAGTTTTGTTGTCTATGATCAGTATACCACTGTGGAAACTCCCTTCCTTTAAATTATTCAGCCTCCATTGTACAAAGAATTGTGAATGTTTTTATGTATTGTTTGCCATTTACAGTTCTCCTTTACAAAGAAGTAGCTTAGTCAAACTGTCGTCTTTTGATTTGGAAGTGTCGCAAGTGTCGTTTTCAGTCAAAGAAAAGAATCCTACTCTTCTTGATGGTTGATTACACTATTAATATTGTATTTGATTTGAATTAATAGTATTTGAAGTGTCTAAAGCAGTTTTCAATTCAAAATCGCAAAGTGTCGTCGTTGTCTTCCTTTCGTATTTTGAAGAGAAAATTGTTAGTACTATCGCTTTGAAAAGATAATTCATATTTTTACTTAGCATTCTTTTTGTCATTCACACATTAAGAAAGCGGAAAACAAATACATGCATGTGCATTTGCATTTAGACTGCTTGTTGATTTTGATTTAGGACAGTGCATCTAGTGTGTGCTCTTTGCTCTATGTTGAAAGAATCTCGCTACTCTTTCCTTAGTAGCTAGGATTTTAATTGCAAAAAGAAGAATAAACGACTGTTTATCATCTTAGATTTCATTTTAGGAATTGTATATCTACATCACGTGGTGAACCTTAAAGGAAAACTTCTTAAGAAAGATCAACTGTAAAATAAATTCAATGAACATAAAAGCGCTTTGGAACCTAACGCACAACATTTAGAAGTCTAGGCTAGAGACATATTCTGGCATCGTAAAGCTTGGTAACTATCACTTTGATCATAGGTTGGGTGATTCCTCCTCTTTGAGATGACAAGTTCCAGTACGGACTTGTGCTCCCACGTACTGTCGATTATATATTGGGAGACCACAATAGGTTATATCCTTTATCCTTAGGAAGCTGTGTCTGCTACCCTATCGATCAGAATGCCCTGAACATGGCATTCGGGAAGATTGACTGCCATACCATAAAAAAGTATTTTACAGTTTTGCGATTGGTTTGGTAATCCCTCTGTCTAGATTTCTAGAGTAGTCTCTTTCGTTCCTTTTCAGATTCCTTAAAGGAAAAGGTCCATCTGAGCACTTGTCACTTCAGGCTCATTAAAAATCGAAGGCGACTAGAGCCATCTTTAGCTTTTTCTCAACTCTTAAAAATTCAAAAAGCAAGTTGTGTCAAAGCGTATAAAATTCATTTAATTCGGAATCACTTTTTCCCCTTTATTTTGAGTTGATAAAATAATCTGCAATCATGGAAGAAAGTCAATCGAAACCCCGTCATTCACGGAGACTAATGAGTCAACCATCTTTGACTCTAGAAAGAAAACTATTCTAGACCAAGCAAACTCATTTAACTGGATCAAAGTTCCCTGGTTTTCTTGGAACTTGTGTTCCAACATCCTCAGAGACTCTAGTTACTCCAACCATTTCTAGTATCCCTGCCTCTACAGAAGAAGTTCCGCAACCACAAGAGGACATTAGAACTGATCCTAATGTAATGGTAAACATTTCTATTCCTGAACTAGCTCCATCTATAGCTGATTCGGAAGGTGTTATCCCTCCATCATCTATCACTGTAGAGCCTATACCTTCTTCGGCACCATAAATATTTTATAGACCTGACGGTCTACCTCTCCCACCTAGATTGATTGCTATAGAAGAGATTGTGGAGGATCTTCCATCTAGTACTCCATCGCATTTTGGAGCTGGGATCACCCTATATCCTTCTTCGTCAAAAGTTAGTCTCCCTTCGTCGCAAGTTCCTATAGAATCGCTATGAAATCTTTTGGATAGACTAGATATGTTTGAACAACTATCGACATCTGAGACTGTGTCATCTGATGCAGCAGCAGCAGAACCTCCTGCTGCTACTCCAACAATGTTCGCTGGTGTACCATCTGTCCCAACTAGCTCTCAATTGCTAGATGGAATCCATCCAGGGACTGTTTCGACAGTATGGTATGTTCCCGTTTGTTCATCCGGATTAATATCTGGAATCTATTATGTTGAGTCTCAGCGAATTGATCCTTCGCAAAAGGATCAATTTGGGCAGTCCAGTCCCCAAAGGCAAATCTTTCCTTTGAACATTGGCTTGCCATCGTATGAGGGGTAGTATACCCTTTCATTGTTCCTTCTGGGAGAACAACCATATGAGAGTTCACAACAGTTTTCAGGTCATGCTGGAATTACATCCAGTGGTTGGGTGCCGGTACTGCCTCAACAACCAAGAGTTGTATACTCAATGCAACAAAGTCTACCTGTGTCGAATATCCCCACTACACCAGCTATTGTGATAGTGTTGCAAGTACAAGGGTTGCCTGTTGTATGCCAACCTCAAGTTTCTCAGGTCGTAATACAACAGCCTCTTGTCTCCACGACACCACCACAATCATTGATTAGTGGCTCCTTAACCGGAGTGACCCAGGTTCAATCGGGTGTTATTAGCCCTCATCTTGGTCAAATATCCAGTATTGGACAATAGCAAATGGCTTCACAACCATGGCTGGTACAATATCAACAACTGCAATTCCAACAAGATTACCAAAGACTTGAGCAACAAAGCTTTGTGGGCAATGGGCAACCGTATATTCAAAATGGTCAACATTAATCATATCATAATGGTTATGCCCACTAGCCTTACCAAAGTTATCAACATCAAATACATTATGCTTGTATACAAAGACCAACTACTCAGGCGATCCCATCTTATCTTGGGTATGCTTCACCGAACTTGAATCAACGGTTGCCTTTTGTGGCAACTTTAGAGTTACCAGATCTAAATCGGCTAACAAATGATCCAATTGCTTATGCCCCTTGGTGGCCAGTGATTCCTCATAAACTTCTGTCAGATATTCCTAAATTTAATGGAAATCCGGGTGAAGACCCATCGAATCATGTGATGACCTTTCATCTGGGGTGTTCGTCCAACACTCTCAATGATGATTCGATTAGGCTTCACCTTTTTCAGCGAGTGTTAACTGGTCCGGCAACAAAATGGTACATCGAATTGCCTAGAGCTTCATTCGATAACTTTAGTGCCCTTGCCACAACCTTTTTAACCCATTTTCAGTTACCAATAAGGTACAAAACAGGAACAAAGCTTCTTACCAATTTCAAGCAAATGATGGCCACTCACATATCTGATCATATTCATGAGTGGCGACATCGTCGTAGAATGGTAAAAACATATGTTCCTGATCATTTGCTAGCTGAATGGTTTATTAAGTCATTGTTGCCTTCTATTACAGAAGATGTGGCAAAGGGAGGGGTTGTCACTGAAGAGCAAGTCATTGCTCATGCGCAATATCTAGACTTGATCTATACTTAGTCTAGCACGCTCTACGACAAAATCCTTGATGCTCCTAGACTGGAGTTTTTTGTTCCTCCTCCTCCTAAATCAAACAAAGACTCTCATGCCGGCGATGGCGTGATAGGTACGACTAGCATGAAAACTGTAAAGGCTACATCAAAGAAAGCCCATACGGTTTCTAGTCGAAATGCAAATGAAGAACTTCTCACCTTGGAGGTAAATGTCGTGTCGCAAAGAACCGAAGCAACCAGGAGGCAAGAAGAAAAAGAAAGGGAAAAAAAAGAAACAGGAGGAGTCATCTCTTGAAAAATCTTCTGCAAACCCTTTTGGAGAAAGGAAACCAAGCCATCCATGCTTTATATGCAATAAGGATCATTGGATGAAAGACTTTCCACATAAAGCTGAGCTTAGGAAATTCTTCAACAATTCAAAAACCTCAACGGTATTGACTGATCTGTTTCCAAACCCAGGAACCAATCTGGTTGCTAGTGACAATGCTTCCCCATCCCAAGTGCTTATGCTATCCATTTTGAAACAGCAAAATGATTCTTTGGTATCGACAAGGAATAAAGATTACGGGAATCCACAGCTGTCGAACAACAAGGCTACTGATCAACCTAGTAGTTTGACAACAACTTCAACCCAAGTTGTGCCACCCATCATTCCTGAGCTAACGATAAAGCCACCAAAGGGAGTAGTACACAAATTGACATTTAATCCTCGTGCTAGAGTAGCACATAATTATAATAGTAGAGGACCTGGCCCAATCGCCGTCCGCTATGTCGACACTTGAGGTACTGCAAAATTGCCCCTCCCAGAGGCAGGCTCTATTATCAGCAATAGGTGGGATTGACCCATCGGATTCCAATCTTGTGGCCTTTAATCATAAGGGATATGAACCTCAGTTACCAGCTCAATTCGCTTGCCTCATTCAAGTGAAAGCCCTCAACAAAACTGTTCATCGAACAATTATTGATGAGGTGGCACCTACATGTATTATGTCAATGAGTTGCTGGAAAGCTTTAGGCTCACCACCCTTGTCACGATCATCAATGACGTTAAAAGCATTTGATTGATGGACATACACTCCATACGGGATTTTAAGTAACTTGCAAGTTGAACTGGGGGGAAAAACAGTAGAAATTGATGTTGAAGTTATCGATGGAAACCTCGATTACAACATCCTACTGTGAAGGCCCTAGATTTATGCTATGGTCGCTGTTGTGTTGATATACTTCAGAAAGATTGCATTTCCTTTTCAAGGAGGAATTACAATCGTCGACCAACAAACCTTTCTCCCCAACAGTTCACAACTTACGGGCAGCATCCCGATGATCCATGGAAGCTCTCATTCACTTCAAAATATCAGAATGGGCTTGCTAAATGACCCTATATTGATGGGTACTTTTTCCCTACCGCCTCAGAGTAATCTGGTGGAAATGACCACGGTGGAAACCTGCAATATGATATCTTATATATCTAAAAGATTCAGAAGATTCCTGAACATTTTGTCAGCATTGATCATCGCCATCTTGGAAATATTGTAGCAATCAATTTTCTTGGCCTGGGGGCCAAACCCAAATCAATACTCATTGAGTGTTTGGATAGATAGGTCTAAGGAATATGGCACCTCTTCAGATCCTTGGTCACATGTACATTCTGCAGACGAAGGAATCATTTAGTCAATGATGATAGGAGAGGCACCATGGGAAGATTACCACCATTGTCCCCATCTTCGAGATCACCACAAAGATTATTCCAACAACCTTAATCATCTTTCAGTTTTTGATTTTCTATCAAATACTGTAAATGCAGTGGATTATGAGGATAGTTCTTTCGCTGTGTCAACCTCTATAAAAATGAAACAACTCCCTTTCCAAATCAAGTCTTTGAATAAAATCCAAGTTGAGTCTTTCAAAGATTTCGAAGGTAAACCTTCATTCCAACCACCTTGTTGAATGCAATGAAGCTTGGGGGGCATGCACCTTGATTTGCATCACTATGCTAGGGGCATGCAAACTTATAACAAGTAGAGTTTTTCGTTTCAAGCTTGTGTAAACATGAAACTGAATCTGTGCATATGTTGTCACATGGTTCAAGCTCATTAAAAAATGAACCAGGCTATGAGCAGTGTTACCGTACGGTTCAATCTCGTTAAAAAATAAACTCACCACGAGCAGTTTTACGCAAAGTTCAAGCTCATTAAAAATTAAACCTAGCAATGAGCATATGTTTCATCATAGTTTAAGCTCATTAAAAAATGAACCCACCTCCGGTAAATAACCATTGCGAACGCATTATCATCAGCTTTTGAGCCTTGGTCGTGTTCTTACCATCACCTCCACTCTATTTTAGCCGATCATAC
>APFE030650192.1:138497-154187 GCA_000404065.3 Pinus taeda | reverse complement strand
ATCGAGCGCTTGTCTTGTTCGACTCGTTAAAACTATCGAAAATTCATCCCTTTCGTATTATTTTATACTTTTTCGGACTTAAGGGATTACATGACGAAAAAGGATTACGAGAGTTTCCTTTCTATCCCTTTTCAGACTCTCTAAAATTGAAAAACGACCGAGTTATCTTTGTCATTAAACTCGTTAAAACCAATAGCGACAAACTTGTCCATGCAGACAAGAATGAGTTTCACTGTCGCTAGGCTCGTTAAAACATAGTGACGGGTTTGCCCGAAGGGCAAATTATAGAACAAGCATATGTTATCCTCCTCAAGCTTGACAAAACTAAAGAGGTACTAGGCAGCAATGATTGGGAAAAAATTGCAAAGAAAACTTGAAGAAACTTTATTGGTAGAAAGTCGCTCTTGAACATGACATTTTCACTCCATCACCATGATTGAGTCAGGTTGGGCTATTCCGTTCATTGGTCATATTATCATTGGTCCATTGTACCATCCATTTTTGGGGTTAACGCTACCAATCCACTTCAGTGTCGCCGATATGTTCAAGAGAAGTCGCTCAGAGAATTCACCAACCCAGCTTGTGTGTCATCCGCTGCAATACCTTCATGCTTCATTCTTTCATGACCGCCACCCTGAACCTTGTATTATCAGATCATTTTCACCTCCACAAAATCATTTGCTCCATTCCGTGTCGTAGATGTGGGATTCATCAATGCCCTCCTACGACGGGTCACTTCTTGTCAACATCATCTCATTATCCAAGAAGTCGATCTAGGAACAACACTTTTAGTATTTTGAAGCTTGCATGCCTCAATGGCAAGTTTCTCACTTCCGGTGATAGGTTTACATCAATGGCCTTTGACCGAAAGATGTTGCATGGTGTTCAACGCCAAGTCCCATTTTCACACCACGTGAAATGTACTGTCCTACCTTGAGGGTCATCATCATTATCGGTGATTCCTCTCGTGCCTACTAACAGCTTACATCATTGGCTGGTAATTAGGCGATGTCTTTCCATGTTCGACTCCAGAACATATTTTCACATGGATCGACTTGTACTTTGGGTGAAGATTGAAGAAGTTTGAAGACCCCAAATCTAGTTTCATCCATCCGGGCTGCGATATATTCAGGAAAATAAAGACATCAAATGTACATCATTGCTACACAGATGATCATCCAAATCAAAGGATGATGGCTTTATCAGAATCATCAGTCTGCCACACAGACGGTTGTCTGTCCTATGTACATGAAAATAAATTTATAAAGTTGAGCATGGGAATGCTCGCCTTAGCTACATCATGAAAATATTATGAAGATAATGTATTGTATTGTATCTTATTACAGGTCACCTTCCAGTTCGAAAAACCTCGGATCCTCATGATAAAGCATCTCACCCAACATCAAAATATTTATGACCTCATGCTTTAGGGGGCAACTGTTATATACATATTTGGGCACTACAACCCCAATCATATATGTCCATAAACCAAGGGCTTCTGAATCCCTAAAAGTGTTGTTTCACACCCTAAAGGAACAAGGTCAGCTGATTACATCATCTCCCAGAAGTTCTCCAAGGAAAACTGCTCAGAACGGGTCAAAACTAGACCATACAGACTGCTCAGTGCTAAGGGTATGATGCATCTAACCTGCCACATGCAAAAAGTGCGATGCATACTTAGGATGCAATGGGCGAGAGTAGACAAATGGCAGAGACAGTTTGCAAGGTGGATGATCATGGACTCTTCGAGAATCTTCTCCTGTGACACTTGCCTCTCTGAATTCACCCAAGGATGAGTAAGAGACCATGAATCTCCAAGTGGAACCAATAACTATCAGAGAGAGGACACTAATCAAAATCCCAGAAGCTGACTCACCCCCTACAAACATCTCTATATGGATCCCTCATCCCAGAGATCCAAAGGCTGGAATCTTGTATTTTGTAAGGAAGTGTTGTTTGTTTCTTTGTGGAACATCATAGTGTTGGGTGATCTAAGCTTTTCATGAGGTGAAGAAGGGCTTTCATGCTGGGAGATGATGCTGGGTCAGATCAATGGGCTGTAATCCTCTCTTCTACTCTTTATATCAATAAAGCTAGTTAAGTCTTCCTGCACATTCTTGTATGTTTGATGATATATGCATTTGTGTGGTCAATATATATCTGGTCCTGTATTGTTTATGATTGTAGATCTCTATGCTTTGAAGGTATTATGCTACTTTGACTTTACAGGTGCTCTTTGAAGCGAGGTAAGCAAGGAAGGAGAGACAAAGATCTGTCAGAGGGGAGAGGAAACAAGCAAGAAGCCAAGCGAAAGACTGAGGTTGGTACTCTCTGCTTTTCTCCCATCTACTTCTCCTAAAAGAAAACGAAAGTAACTTTAGTTTGTTTGTTTCTAAGATAGCTACCAGTCTTAGTGGGACTAGCATCTCTGAAAGGACACTAGATTTCCCGATAACAAATCTCCACTGGTTTGACCCCTTTATTCTCCTGGCTATCATAGTTCATTTTCACACCTGCAGCCTTTGTTTGAGACCTTTGGAGGAACAGTTGTTGTACTCTATCAAACTCCTCTTGAGGCAGGGAGTCAATCCCTTTGTTAGTTTCCTATTCTAGAAACATTTCTAGTTCAAGGTTCTCCCTTTCGAGAATCTCCTGTAGGTCTTGGTCCTTTGTTCCTCCTTCACTTGGGGTCATCTCTTGGTCCCTTCCAAGTCCCATAGTGCTTGATGGGTCCTCCTTTAGTTCATTGTTTACCTGTATGATATCCATGCTATCCTCTTTTTCTTTCCCTGAATGAATGTCCTTTGGTTCCTTATTCTTTCCATTATCTCCCTGCTCTTCTTCTAAAATCTTGAAGCTATTGTGACCTGGTGGCTTGCTCTTCCTAGGTTTTTTTTGGTGCTTCTCCCCCTCTCCTTTCCCTCTACCTCCCACTTTGGTGAAACCTTCATGGCCTTTTCCTATGTTGTTTTTCTTGTTGTCCTCTCTTTTGTTGAGTGGGCAGTCTCTGAGGAGGTGCCCATGTTCATGACATTTGCAGCATCTCAATGGGATGTGTTCATAGTCGACTGCCTGTACCCATTCCTCATCGTATACTTCCAGGATGATTTCATCTGGGAGTGCTCCCGATAAGTCCATTCCTACACATATGTGGGTGAAGGATGTATATTTTCCTCACAGAGTCGCCTCTGATATCTTTATAAAATTCCCTAATTTATTACCTATAGCTTTTAAGGATTCCGACAGCCAATAATCTAAAGGTAAGAATATAATATAATCCATACCAAGACCAATGTGAACATTTCTCACTCCGGAACAAAGTTCATCATCCAAGGTTGCATGTAGAGGCCTACAGCTACATAGAAGTAGGGTCCTTCGAAAACTCTGTCTTTATCCTCTAGGTTAGTGAAAAACACTATAAAAAAAACCTTGGATCCCAGATGTATAGTTATTTCTCCTTTTAGTTTCCACGTGTTTCTTATCCATGTGTATAGAGCTTTCTTCATGAGCCAAATACTCATAAACTTACATATGACCGCATAGGTTGCCATGTGTTCTCTGTGCACCTGTAGAGCAGGATCATTTAATACCACTCGAGGTTTGATATTAGACTTGGAATTGCAAGGTCCCATTGTACTTCTACCCTCCGTTCTCTGACTACTATCTCCAGCTTTCATTTCCTTTCGCGCCTCCTTGTGGATCCCTTCCTTTTCATGGGATTTGCTGCTTTCCGGCTTTTGGGTACCAGTTGTCTTTGTCTCATCCTCCATTGTATTCTAGAGATTGTGCATACCTGTCTCTCTGCCTCTATTTGAAACCACATTGCTATAGTAGGGAGTGGAGCTCCCTCCTCCATGCCCCTCCATAGTTACTAGCTTTCTTTTGTCACCCACTATTCCAAAACCCTAGTCACTTCTTCTAGAGCTCACCTGCTTTCAAATCAATTTGTTTAATAGATTATCATTATATCACTATTAATATGATATACTATATATTACTATATAATCAATATATATATATATATATATATATATATATATGACTGATCCATATATTTATAATATACCTAAGGTGCTCTATATTATAATATGATTAATAATATTAGCGCATTTGTTATAGTATTATGATTATTTAAAGGGATAGCCAAAGCATGTGGAATTTAAATTGATTCCTACAATTGGAAGGTGAATCATTACTTTGTAACCAAATTGGTGGGAAATTATTTAGAAAAAAAGATAATAATTTGATTTATTACATGTTCTTATATTCATGTTTAGCATTTTGTTGGTAATAATATCAATTCTCATTGAATCGAGTTGTTATGTCAGACATTTTGCATAATATTTGTTATAAATATTGTTAGAAGAAAGAATGCAAGCATCTTGTTATTGTACTTAGCATTTTGGAGCCAAAATATAATACTCATTCAACCCTATAGATTGTGGGTAAAAGTTGGGCATGCGAAGGAATGAATGGAGATATCTACATTTGTAATTTTATCATTTAATTACTTGAGATAAATCATCCCCTAGCCAACCCATTGAGTGACATTACCTCCAAACTCTACCTCTAAAACCATAAATTTAACATTTATTTAACTTGACACACAAGAAACCTATGACACGATATATAAATTTCCCACCTAGGCTTCAAAACACAGTGTAACCTATCATGTGATTGCAACTTGTACATAATTGTATATAAATAATGCACACTATAATAGGATACCCTATAATATTATATCATTAATATATAATGTATTATTTCCCTTATCCTAATCATTATATAGGGTATACCCTATATATACTAGTATCCCCTTATCCCTATTAATGGTATCCCTATATATTATTGTTAATATATATATCCCTTATAATATAGGATGCTATTAGGATACCCCTATTATAGTATAATAGGGATATATATATATATTATCCCAGAGTATAGGGGATATATATAGGTATTAGGGTATCTATAATAATATCCTCTAATATTAGGGTACCCTATATATATATGGGGATATAATAATATTATTATATTAGGGTATCCTACATAATATATTATCCCCTAGGATATTATAGCATAATTTATACCATAGGTATATAGGGATATTAATATATAGGTTATAGTATAATCCCATATAGGCGTATACCCTATCACTTATTATGTGTAGTGTTCCATAACCCATAGATCTAAAATGTAAATCAAGTTTACAAATATTACAAATGTAATAAACTAGATTAAAGAGACAAGTAAGATGAGATATGTGAAATATACCCTTGTATTATGATAATTAGGGGAGGTGTTGGCAACATATTTTTCATCCATTTTGAGGAACCTTTTTGGAATTAAATTTAGCTATTCACAGAAGATTGCGTAAGGACATGCAAAGTCTCAGGTGTTGGGGAGACATTGGGCCTTCATTTTGAGGCCTTTACTACTATCAAAAGCATGAGTTTGCCCTTTCTACTCCCTCATATAGCCTAATATCATTTCCCTTTTGTCACAATCATTTGCATTAAGGCCATCAAATGCTGATAAGGTGTGGTGTTGCTAAATTCAATGATTAACAATACACTATCTCTCTCAAATTATATAAGGCCCAATATAGAAATGATTTATTCATTAATATTAGTAATCCAATATGATATTACTAACTATAGTATAATACACCCACCCTATAATATCCAACATACTATATTATATACCTTACTAATAGTATATAGGGGATATACTATTAAATAGGCAGACTATAGCTAATATTAATATGGATACCTATATTAGAGCTATATATAATAATATATAATATTATATTATAAGGGATTATTAGAATATAGTATAATAGTACCATATATATAATAGTAATATTCTAGTAATAGCAGAGAAAATTAATACTCATGGGACTACTCGCAAATTAACATTGACATAATTTATTGGAGAAAAAAACAATACTGACTACAAGCTTTAGCAATCACTAACTCCACGACAATCTCTTTGTCTCCATATAACTCATTTTGTTTCAATTAGACTTCATGCTTTAGAATTTTTGAAATTGATGGATGCCTTTGACGTTTGGAGTTTCAAATCTTGGGTTCTGATTTATTGCTTTTATATGAGTTTTCATAGTTTTTATTTTCTCTCCAAATCTTGCATTCTTATTTATTGCTTTTATATGGGTTTTCATAGTTTTTATTTTCTTTTATATGTGCTTTCAGAGTTTGTATACTAAATCTATACTACTCAACAAACATAGTTTACATTTTCTGGGAATTTTTGTTGCTTATTTTTATATCTAAATTTTTTTCTATGTAAATCAGTTGTTGCCATTTTTGTAGTTCACACAATTACTTTTTCCCATTTTTCTTATTCCAAAAGCCCCTATGAATATAGTCCCATTAGCTTATGTGGTACAATATGATTCTACTTGTATTTATTGTCTGCATTCTTATCATGAGGTTAGTCAGAGGGTAGAGTCTATTTTTGTCTGTTATAATGAGGTTAGTTAGACAGTAGAGTCTATTTTTGTCTGTTATAATGAGGTTAGTAAGGGGAAATTAACCGACTCTACACATTGTTATGTTTTTCAAAATACAAATGGGTATTAGGGACAATAACGTATGAAATGGAGGAAAATAAATTCCTAAGACCATGTATAAAGGTTATTTGGCTTATTACCCATGAAGAAGCCCCTAAACTATCTCGTGGATCCTTTTCAAAGGATTTATTCCATTTAGGGGGATATGTGTGTGATTAGGAAGTTTTGAGCACCATAGTTAGATCTCGATGCCTTTAGTTTTCATATCAACACCATTGGGAAGTTCTAAAAGCCATCTAGTACACTTAAGTAATTGATTATAGTTAGGAAAGATACCCAATCTCTCTTTCAATATTCACGATATCAAGTTTTGTGATCTAGTACTAAAATAACCACACATGAATTTTATAGGGTATATTTGAATTTTAGTTCAATAAATGCAAAATTTACACAATAATAATGGGTGTTAGAGCCTATATCTGAGTAAGGGAGTAAATGAGGACAACATGATCTAAATGAATCCTATAGCACAAGCCCAATAAAAAGACCCAGGGCCAACATGTTAATTGTCCATCTTTTGGGTTTGATATGGTGCAGATAGGAGTTCTCTTACCATAGTTAGGCTTTGTAGCCTATGGATTTGAAATTCCAAAGAATTCACATAAGTTTGTGATTTTTCAAGATAGGGAAAGTGTTACATAGCTACAACTTTCTTGTTATTAACCCATACACCATCATAAAGTTTGTATTGAAACTGAAGAGCCTCGAAAGTACATTTTGAGTGCTTCATGAATAACTTGCTTTCCCTCTACATTCACAAGGACCTATGAACATGCTTTGTGTGTGATTCCTATGCTCTAGTTATTGTCACTAAAATTTCCTAGAAAAAAATTGGAAAACTTTTTCTGAAAGATCTAAAAATTAGATGGAGACTAATTACTATAACCTAATACCATTAAACAATATTATTAGTATCTATTAAATATAATTAATATACCTATCATAACTATATATTATTATAATATAATATGATCCAAATATTAATATGATATATATATATATATATTATATAAGGTATACTATATTATAACTTATTATAGTAATAATTGGTATCCCTAATGGTATAGGTATATTA
Source organism: Pinus taeda (assembly GCA_000404065.3). NCBI lineage: Eukaryota > Viridiplantae > Streptophyta > Pinopsida > Pinales > Pinaceae > Pinus > Pinus taeda. Next base: position 146,520 of record APFE030650192.1, on the reverse strand, counting down.
ACCCTAACAATAATTATGTTTTGTATAGTAATTAGATACCTACTAGTAATAATAACCTTAACCTTATAAAAAATAAACCTAATTTTATATATATATATATATATATATATATATATAATATATATATAAATAAAAAGAGAAAGAAAGATGATCATGAAAAAAGGATCCAATAAATTACGTGGTGTGTTTGTTGAACTAGGCCTTTAAGAAAACAAAATCAGCTAAGTTTGTATACACAAGTGGTGTTCACAGATGTAATTAATAAAATTTTAAAATTTTATTTGTTGAACCAAGCTCAAACTCGAGTCAAAGTCAAAGTAACGCTGGCATTCACACAGGAAAGAGAGCCAATAAAATCTTAAAATTTTAAAAATTTATTTGTTGAACCAAATTTGAGTCAAAGTCAAAGTAACGCTGGCATTCACATAGGAAAGAGAACCGTCAATACATATAGCGCAAAATACCAACGGACTTTTTGGACTTTTTATGTTAAACATGACTGTGGTCAAGTGGAATCCCGTTATACCCGATCCACGCGCCAAAAAGTATCAAAAAGGTTCGCATCGGACTTGAATTGACTTTCATAATGAACTCGTGGGTTATTTTTTGCCTTGGTGGACAATGTGCCTAAAACTTCGAACCTTGTTCTCATTCTTATATATAGAATATGCAAATCAATTATTCAAATCTATATATACAGAATTGCAGGAACAACGTTGGCATCCCCTGCAGAATCTCCTTTGTTCAGTGACCACCAGAATTCTACTTCCAACGAAGGGATTCTTCGTGATGGGGCAACTTATTAGGATCTTCTACATCATCCTACTTCTCATACACATTGCTTTTCCTGCCGATGCGCTCCAGATTCCACACACTGTGTGCTTCTTCGACTTCAACTATACGTACGGTAGTACGTTAGACGGCAATCTGAATAGAGTCTTTAATAGTCTTGTTCAACACACCTCCCAAACTGGTTTTAACACTTGTGTGTATGGCCAAATATATGGCCTCCTACAATGTTCCAGGGACACAACAGCCCAACAGTGCCGCAACTGCTCCCATAGAGCAGTCACTACAATTCGGCACAAGTGTGGGAATACCGGCGGTGGTTTAATTTTGTTGGATGACTGCTTCTTACGTTATGAAAAATATGATTTCTTCGGACAAATGTCTACTGGTGGATGGTATAATTATAATCAAAGTAATGTGTCCACCCCCGATGTTTTTAACGCTGCTGTTGAGAGCCTATTAACCAATTTTTCAGGTGAAGCAACGTCTGGATCTAAGTTATATGCTTCGAGAACAAGTACAGACTCCCTGTCTCGAAGGATTTACAGTGTGGTTTAGTGGACGAGAGATATATCGAGTATCCAATGCAAAACATGTCTCTTAAGCGCAATCAATTTTATTATATCAAGAATTCCTTGAAGCGCAGGAGCTACGATTTTGAGCAAAAGCTGCAATGCCCATTATGAAATGTATCCTTTCATTAACTCGATTTTGCCTCCATCTCCATCCACGGCAAAAGGGCCAGCTATTGCACCAACGAAGCGGCACACAGAGTCGCCAGCTGTTACACCGGGGGCTTATCCGCCAGGGAAGCAGATGAACGGGTCAAATAGAAAGAGTTCAAGAAAAATATGTTGGGGATTTTTCTGGTAAAATCCCAAAAACAAACAAACATAAACTGCACACAGAGACAATGCTCTGTTTTTCTCCAGAATCTTTAACACACGGAAGCTTAAAATATTTCTGACCAGAGCATTACATACACTCACAATATCTTTGTATTCATTAAAACAAAATTCCAGATACAAGATTCATCCTCTTTCACTCACAGGGATTCACCAAAACATTTTAACAAAATTACTCTGTCTCCTTTATAAAAAAAAATTTACACAGCTATGTGTAAATTTTTGTTTACATTTACTGCTGTAAAAACCTTTTGCATATACTGCTATAAAAAATAAAAATCACATTATGCACTTTGCATATTACAAAAACTTCCAGCACTCAAGCCACTACATTACAATACATATGATTTACATCGAATTTTTTTTTGCACTTTTGTGCATTCTTTTCTTACCATACGAAATCAACACATAAAAAAACTTTCACGCTGCTCCCCATGTTCTCTCTACTCGCACTGCTGTGCGTTCATTTCACATTACTTTACAAAATCTTCATCTTCGTTTTTCTTTGCCTTCACACTTGCACCACTGTGCAAACTTCAGTTTTTGTCATATCAATATCAACAGAACAAAAGGACATACCATATATGTTTCATATGTGTTAAAAACACTGACTACCAAAGCAAACATAACTATTTTACGTGCTGTAAAAAAAAACTTAAAGGCTTCTACCAACTATCTACAACCAGGAGGAATTCATTAAATGCTTTAATGAAAAAAAATCGGCGGTCAACTAAAACTTTGTTTTACTCCACGCAGTCTCCATGCCCTATAGAGTGTAATTGAAAGTTTATCAAAAACTATTTATAATGTTATCGGGTCGCAACATAACCCATGGAAAAACCTGCCCCTTTGTTATCGTCGATAGCGATACGCCGATAGCGATATCGGCGATCACTCATCGCAAACATAAAAGCCTCGATTTCTTTGATAATGCCGATGCAATAATGCTGTGGACCTGATAATCTATCAAAAGGAATTAATATCGTCGTTGGGTCCGGTCCATCAGCAATAGCTCGTCGGCGATGCTTCAATGCTGTTGCACGGCTCAACCGTTGCGCAGTTGAAATTGTATTTTCAACACTCCCCTTTAATTTCAACTGCTGGGTTAGCAGTCATACCCAAACACTTCCTCAAAAATTCAAAGCTTTTCTGATCCAATGGCTTTGTCAGAATGTCTGCTACCTGTTCCTGAGTCCTGCGATGTTGTAAAGTGATTTCTCCATTGCTTACCAATTCTCTGATATAATGAAACCTTGTGTCGATGTGTTTCGTTCTCTTATGAAACACTGAATTATTTGATAATGCAATAGCAGAGCTATTGTCACAAAAATTCATTGTTTCTTTTGCTTGCTCTTGGCCTAAGCTCCTTAACATTCTTCTCATCCAAACTGCTTGACATGCTGCTGCTGTAGCTCCCACATACTCTGCCTCTGTTGTAGACAACGCCACGATAGGTTGTTTCTTAGAAGCCCATGAAATGGCTCCTGAACCCATGTGAAAGACATAACCGGAAGTGCTTTTCTGATCATCTACACTTCTAGCCCAATCACTATCAGTGTACCCAATTAAATTTGAACATTTTGAGATAGTATATAAGATGCCAAACCTTTTAGTACCTTTGACATACCTCAAAATTCTTTTTGCTACCTACCAATGTGCTTCTTTTGGCCTCTCCATGAATCTGGAAATTAAACTAACAGCAAACATTATGTCAGGCCTAATTGCAGTTAAATACATCAGGCTGCCAACTATGCTCTTGTACAAACTAGGATCAAAATCCTTACTGCTGTCCTCTTTGCTAAGTTTTAATCCCATTATCATGGGAGTGATCGCTGCTTTGCACTCTTGCATATTAAATCTTCCCAACACTTCATTTACATATTTTGCCTGTGAGATAAAAATTCCATTTTCATTTTGATCTACTTCTATTCCTAAGAAGTATCTCAGCAAACCCATGTCAGTCATATCAAATTCTTCTTTCATGACTGATTTGAAATGTTCAATGAGGTAGTCATCATTACCTGAAAAAATTACATCATCAACATACAATACTACAATTGAAATTTTACCATCCTTTTCTTTGATGTAGACGGTGGGTTCTCCCTCACACTTCTCAAATCCATTTTCTAGTAGATAGGAATCTATCCTACTGTACCATGCTCTTGGCGCTTGCTTCAACCCATAAAGAGATTTCTTCAATCTGCATACTTTGTGTTCTTGGTCTTTCTTTTCATAGCCTAGAGGCTGTTCAATATAGACCTCCTCCTTTAACACTCCATTGAGGAATGTTGACTTCACGTCCATTTGGTAAACTTTCCACTTGTTTTGTGCTGCTATGGATAGCACTGCTCTCACAGTTTCCATTCTTGCAACCGGTGCGAAAGTTTCCTCATAATCTCTCCCATACTGCTGCTTGTATCCCTTGACAACCAGCCTTGCCTTGTGTCTTTCAATTTTGCCTTCAGCATTGCATTTGGTCTTATAGACCCATTTGACTCTAATGACTTCTTTACCTTTTGGTAACTCAACCAAATCCCATGTCTCGTTTCTTTTCTATGGCATTCATTTCCTCATCCATAACTTCTATCCATTTCTTATCTTTAATTGCATCTTCGAAATGAATAGGATCATCAACATGACAATACAAGGCAAATAAGGAATTCATTCCTTCATCATAAATGTCGCTTAAGTTTCTAAACTTTTTACCTCTTTCATTTGGTGTGCAAGTGCTTGAAGAAGCACTTGAATTTCCTCCTTGTGGCATGCTTGGAGAAGCACTTTCATTTCTCCTCAAGGGTGTCACTTGCTGCCCTTGTGTTGGCGCTGCTGTTTGGGGATGCATTTCAGCCATCTCATCATCATCTTCATCATGAGACAAATAGTTCTTAACATTTACTGTTTTCTCTATGCTTCCATTCCAAGCTTCCTCCTCAATAAATTGAACATCTCTGCTCACAAAGAACTTCTTGGTAGATGGAATATACAACCTGTAAGCTTTGGATTCCTCACTTTATCCAATGAAAATACATTTCTCCGCTTTGCTGTCCAACTTCCTCCTTAGCTGATCTGGAATGTGTGCATAAGCCACACAACCAAAAACTTTCATGTGGGTGACTCCTTGCTTTCTCCCACTCCATGCATCTTCCGGCACTCTATTCATGACTGCTTTTGTTGGACACCTATTCAAAATATACGCTGCACAATTTACAGCTTCAGCCCAATAATCATTTGGCAAATGCTTTGCCTTCAACATGCTCCTCGCCATATCCATATTGGTCCTATTCTTCCTTTCAGCAACTCCAGTTTGCTGTGGGGTGTACCTTGCTGTAAACTGCTTGTGTATTCCATTTTCTCTGCAAAACTTTAGGAATTCCTTAGAGATATACTCACCTCTTCTATCTGTTCTCAAAACTTTGATACGCGGCCCACTTTGATTTTCCACAAGTGCTTTGAAATTTCAGAATTTTTCAAACACTTCACTTTTATTCTTCAAGAAATAAACACAAGTTTTTCTTGTAAAATCATTAATAAATGTTAGAAAATATTGGCTACCTGCTAAAGATGGAGTTTGCATTGGTCCACATAAGTCTGAGTGGACAATTTCTAAGGGTGCCTTTGCCCTTATGTTTTTCCCTGAAGGAAAGCTTTCTCTGTGTTGTTTCCCCAATATGCAACCTTCACAAAGGCTATCCGGTTTCTCTATCAATGGTAATCCTTTTACCATTCCTTTTCTACTCAACAAGTTAAGACCTCCAAAGTTGAGATGTCCAAATCTCAAGTGCCACAACCAATTTTCATCCTTTGGCATGCTTTGGAAAGCCTTTTGGGTAACTGCTGCAATTACTTCTTTGTTTTTCAAATTTGCCCTTATTCTGAGAGGGAACATCCTGTTCCTTGTCATCTTCACTTCAGTAATGCATCGTTTGCTGGGTGCTCTATCCATGATGGTGCATACATCATTCTCAAAGAAAACATTGTACCCCTTATGGACAACCTGTCCAATACTCAAGAGGTTGCATCTCATTCCAGGGACATAGTAGACATCTACTATGGTTTTCTTTTCACCCTTCTTTGTAAATATTTTGACTTCTCCTTTTCCCATAACAAATTTTTTGCTATCTGTCCCAAGTGTAACTTCTGATTTCACATTTTGATCTAAAGAAGAAAACAGGGCTATGTTTCCTTTCATATGGTTGCTGCAACCTGAGTCTAAAAACCATATGTATTCACTATTTGTTTCAGCCATGTTACAAGCTAACAACACATTATCTTGGCTGATATTTTCTCTAGTGATATTTGCATTAGATCTATTATTCATATCATGCTGCTTCTTCCTACATTCACCAGCATAGTGCCCATATTTTTTACAATACTAGCATTGGACATTGGATTTATCATACCTTTGTCCTTGAGCATGTTGTTATCCTCTTTGTTGGCTGCTACCTTGGCCTTGGTTCTGATTTGGATTGCTGCCTCTTCCTTGAGCATTTGCTGGACTGTTTCTTCCATCTCTATTTTGGCTTCTACCTCTTCCTCTCTTGTTTCCTCTGCCTTGACCTCTTCCTCTTCCAAAGGACATCTGGGTCTTGAAAGCTTGCTCTAGAGATGAGTTTTCATTTCTACTCAACCTCTGTTCATGTGTTATCAGTGATGCATGAAGCTCATCAACTGAAAAGTTTGAGAGGTCCTTTGTCTCTTCTATAATGGTGACAATCACATCGAACATTGAAGGAAGGACCCTCAATAGTTTCTCCATAATCCTCCTTTCTTCAAGAGTTTCTCGATGAGATCTTATTTGTGGGACCAGACCAATCACATGTGTAAAGAATGAGTCAATATTGTCTGACTCCTTCATGCACAGGTTTTCAAAATCTCTCCTCAGCAACTGTAGTTTTGCTGTCTTCACTTTCTCCATGCCTTGATAGGTTGTCTTGAGAGTTTGCCATGCTTCTTTGGATGTCTTGGCTGTTGCTATCCTTGGAAACACACTCTCATGCACTGCTTGATACAAAAATACGAGAGCTTTGGAATCCTTCTTCCTATTGCTCTTCAACAAATCTTTCTCTGCCTGAGTTAATCTATTAAACTCATTTTCATCTGTTGGCTCTTCAAAACCATCTTGAACTAATTCCCATAAATCTTGACAGGCAAACAGGGCTCTCATGGTTATTGCCCAATAGTCATAGTTTTTCCCATTGAACTATGGGAGTTGAGGATTAAACATACTCATGCTAGTGCTAGTGTTGGCCATTCTGGCACTCTAAACTATGATTCAAATAACTGACTATATTTTTTTTTTTTTAAATACTCACTATTTCTTCAGCAGTAACATAAGAAACTAATTTGAGAAATACCTGGATCCTTTTCACTGAGTCTTCACTTTACTGGAAAAGTTGGTGCAACCAAAAAAACTCCTTCCTTCAGCTTCTTTGACACCTTCAAAGAGCCTGAACCTTGCTCTGATACCACTGTTGGGGATTTTTCTGGTAAAATCCCAAAAACAAACAAACATAAACTGCACACAGAGACAATGCTCTGTTTTTCTCCAGGATCTTTAACACAGGGAAGCTTAAAACAAAATCTTTGTATTCATTAAAACAAAATTCCATATACAAGATTCATCCTCTTTCACTCAGAGGGATTCACCAAAACATTTTAACAAAATTACTCTGTCTCGTTTATAAAAAAAAATTACACAGCTGTGTGTAAATTTTTGTTTACATTTACTGATGTAAAAACCTTTTGCATATACTGCTGTAAAAAATAAAAATCACATTATGCACTTTGCATATTACAAAAACTTCCAGCACTCAAGCCATTACATTACAATACATATGATTTACATCGAATTTGTTTTTGCACTGTTGTGCATTCTTTTCTTACCGTACGAAATCAACACATAAAAGAACTTTCACGTTGCTCCCCCTGTTGTTAGGGTCCCACCCTAATCCCCTTATCTATGTAATGGGACCACGTCATAGTTAAGAGTCAATAAAGCCCATATTAATAATTGTAAGTTGTTAATCCGTAATTAATAAAGGAACCACAATTAGTTGCAAATGGGCCGACGGTATTAGTAATAAACGGTATTGACCCGTGGTATTACTTGTAGGAGTCATATATATAGGATAGTAACTCCCTGCGAGGAGCATCGTGTCTTATTTTTGTAATCAAGCTCTGCTCTATTGGAGGTTGCCCCCTCGAAGAGGCAAGTGAACATTACTCTCTGAATAATAAAGTCTTCGCTATTCTGTGTTCTGGATATCTTTTCTTCGCATATTCTGTGTTATCAGTCTCTTTTCTTCGCATATTCTGTATTGGGTATCATT
>APFE030650192.1:110509-134347 GCA_000404065.3 Pinus taeda | reverse complement strand
TCTGCTCTATTGGAGGTTTCCCCCTCGAAGAGGCAAGTGAACATTACTCTCTGAATAATAAAGTCTTCGCTATTCTGTGTTCTGGATATCTTTTCTTCGCATATTCTATGTTATCGGTCTCTTTTCTTCGCATATTCTGTATTTGGGTATCATTTGTAGGTTAAGAAGCATAACACCTGTTCTCTCTACTCGCACTGCTATGTGCTCATTTCACATTACTTTACAAAATCTTCATCTTCGTTTTTCTTTGCCTTCGCACTTGCACTGCTGTGCAAACTTCAGTTCTTTTCATATCAATATCAACAGAACAAAAGGACATACAATATATGTTTCATAAGTGTTAAAAAAAACGACTACCAAAGAAAACATAACTATTTTATGTGGCGTTAAAAAAAACTTAAAGGCTTCTACCAACTATCTACGACCAGGAGGAATTCATTAAATGCCTTAATGAAAAAAATCGGCGGTCAACTAAAACTTTGTTTTACTCCACGCAATCTCCATGCCCTGCAGAGCGTACTTGAAAGTTTATCAAAAACTATTTATAATGTTATCGGGTCGCAACATAACTCATGGTAAAGCCTGCCCCTTTGTTATCGCCGATAGCGATATCGGCGATCGCTCATCGCAAACATAAAAGCCTCGATTTCTTTGATAATGCCGATGCGATAATGTTGTGGACCCGATAGTCTATCAAAAAGAATTAATACCATCGTCGGGTCCGGTCCATCAGTGATAGCTCGTCGGCGATGCTTCCATGCTGCTGCAAGGCTCAACTGTTGCGCGGTTGAAATTACATTTTCAACAAAATAATCATAATTTTAGGTGTGCTGGGCGGCTTGCTTCTCGTATAGATTGTGTGGTGCTGATGTGTGAGGTTAATGAGATGACTCTTTTTGGAGGTCTGGTTGATGTGTGGGCTTCATGGGGGTGTTCATGCACGGTTGTGTTGTGGTCGCATTAGTTGTCTGCTTACTCACTTTCTGCGTGTCGTAACTTAAAATGACTAACTTAAAATTATTGAATTTTCTGCCTTTGTCTTTAATTTTCCATCCCCTCTTTATCTGGTAAGTCTCCTCAAAATATTTGTTTTATGCTTGGCTATGATAACTAATTTTACTAAATCCATTTTCATGAAAGAAGAAAAAAATAAAAAAAACCATTTCCTATTTTCTTTCTCGCTTTGCTTTTATTCCCAATCAAAATTTAAATCAAAGTTAATTTTGTGTTTTTGTTTTCATCCTCTAAGAATAGCTGAAAATAATAGAAAATATGTTTATATAAATAAAAATCTTGTTAGAACATTAGCTGAAAATAATAGAGAATAGGTTTATATAAATGAAATTTTTTTTAGAACATTAATCACAACTGCACAAACGACGCTGCCCACTGTTCACATGTCAGCACGACGCTGCCCACTGTTCACATGTCAGCAAGTTTAATGTGACTATGCAGGAATCAATCAAACATCATTATCTATTTATAAATAATTATATTTAGTAATGGAATATCAAGCTCTTCTGAAGAGTCTTCATTGTTTTCTATTATGGTATCTGAGCCGAGGGTTCGGTTGTGGCTATTGTTTGAGGAAGAGTGAGAGTTGTGGGCTCTGGGGTGGCTATGTGTAAGCCTGGAGCCAGCGACAGTGTGGATAGTTGGCTAATCGGCGCGTGCGTGAAGTGTGATTGTCAGAGCCACTACAAATAAAAGTGTGGAGAAAACCTGTTGTTGTGCATAGAGCAGCGTGAGTGAGCTGGCAGTAAGCATAGAGCGCTGAGCCGACCAGAACGCGAGCATACTGGTTGGCAATGTTCGGTGCTGGAGAGTTGCAGAGCTGAGCGGATTATTGTGCCCGTTAATGGTTGTTGTGATTTTGTTGTGCCATTAATAGATGCTGCGAGTTGCTTTAGTTTGTGAAGAATCGCTTGTGTGAAGAGTCAAGTGTTAGCAGAAGCGCCCACTGAGTGACTAAGGAGAACTAAAGTTGTATGCACCATTATGCATCTGTTTTTTGTGGGGCTATCCTTGAATGATCGCTGTGAGAAGAAAGCTAAGAGTATGTATATTGATACCAGAGTATGTGTATTTGACGCATTTGGAGAGCATTGTGCTACCGGCTACGTAACCGTGTGGTGTAAAGGAGGATGTTGAGTTACCAGCCTGTTTGAGCCATGATGACTAGTTGAAAGAGCCCCGCTTCCCTGGTTCGTTTGTGGACGTGTGAGTGGCAACATTGAATAAGATTGGTAGTGAAATGAAAGAATGTCGGTTCGAATGTATTTTTTTTGATGCGTTCTCTATGTTTGGTGTGCGTTGTTTTTTGTGAATCGAAGCTAATAGAATAAGCGTGTAGCTTTGAAGTTGGAGTTGGAGTTTGACTTAAGCGTGTATGGTGTAAGCCATGGACCAGATCGTGGATTGTGCATAGTTAGTCAAATCAATAGTTAAGATTTGCTGTGTGTTTACTGAGGAGAGTCTCGAAGGATCCGTAGCTGTTGCGAGATGAAGTAGGCCGTTGTTGCATGTTGTGATGTGAAGTGAGAGGGGTGAAAGCCTGGAGTTTTTTTAGCTGCGGTGGTGTGCAGAGGAATCATGAAGCTGTTTGTTGGGTGCCATTGTTGTGAGGCATCAATAGGCCTGTGTTGAGAGGGCTTGAGGGCAGAGTAGTGACTGCTAGAAGAGTTGTGAATTGTGTGGAGATATTACTATGAAGGATCTTGTTTTGCTTGCGTGGAACTACAACAGTCATCAAATATGGCCTAAAAACCAGTAGTGAGTATAGCCATTGAGTTGTTGTGCATTGAGCATTCTGAGAATACTGATTGAGTGAAGCCCCAGTTGTGCCAAAGGAAAACAAATTTCTGTACTTCTGTTTGGTAGTGGATTAAGCAAAGGTACATGGGGCGTGAGCAGAGAAGCCGACGGTGGAGGTTTCAGAGTATATTGTGTGTTGAGCCTGGAGGACCTAGAGAACTTACCATGGAAGCTGATCGGCTAAGTGTGGATCTATAGCCTGTGACTCGTGCATGTGTACCAGAGTGAGCATTGGTGCCCCATTTCAGAGTGAGTGGAAACGTCTTTGTGCCTACATCCAACTTGAAGTCGAGTTTGTTAGTGCTCAATCCCGAGAGGAAAAGATAAAGGTTAAATATTGTTTGTGTAGAGTTGTGGCTGCCACGGTGATTATAGTACAATGAGTGGGATAATGTTGGATACTGATTTTTTTTTATGGATACTGATTTTTTTGATGTGCATTTTCAAAGAGCCCATTTGGAAGTATTTTTGGGTTTGGTAATATTTTTTATTTTGGTAATATTTTTGAATCACAAGAATTATTATTAGATCAACAAAATGATTTTATTAACTACTATAAATATCTATAGATGGAGTCCATTCCATATGAGAGCAAAACTTGTTTGTCCCTGAACCTAATCGCTAATAATGTGATTGGATCTACTTCCAAGATTTCTAGGACAGTGGAGGATACTATCATGGATTCTGTTCGGAGGCCGCTCATGTTTGAAGATGAGTGCATTTTGGTGACTCCTCATGGAAAGTGGGGAGAACATGAATTAAATTACCTGGTTTTGGATCTTGCCTGGCATCCCAATTCGGAAACGTTTCCTGATGTTAAGTATGTAAGAAGAAAGGAGCAGAGGAAGTTTATAAGGAAAGCTAGAAAGGTGAAGATGAAATTACATTAGCAAATGAACATGCATGGACCCTTTAGCAAGAAGGAAAAAATGAAATCTTTTGTTGAAAGCCTAGCTGAGACTTAGACCAAGAGGAAACTTAAAGTTTAGATCGTCGTGATTAAGAGGAAGTGTTAGAACATTAATCACAACTGCGCAAATAGCACCGCCCACTGTTCACATGTCAGCAAGTTTAATGTGACTCTGCATGAATCAATCGAACAACATTATCTATCTATAATAATTATATTTAGTGATGGAATATCAAGCTCTTCTGAAGAGTCTTCATTGTTTTCTGTCAAATCTAAACAAACAAGTGAAACATGTTTGTTTAAAAATAATCCAAAGGGAAAATTAACGGTGAAATGCTACTTGAAAAAAAATAATCACGGAACTATTTGTCCCTAAGAAAAAGACTTAATAATGGGAAATTCCCTCTCCATTTTAGGACACATAGCAGTCAAATGTTGAAATTGTTTATGGAACTTAGTAGAGGTACTGAGTTGAAGTTCCGCGGAAAACGTTGGAAATAGAGGATAATTTTTTCGGTAACGATAAAAATGCCAGGGAAAATTTTCCCTTGTTTGTTGAAATGTTGACTACTTACTGCTAATGGGTTTTATGGAATTAGTGAAGGGAGAAGAGCGAATACATTGGACCGCCTAAAAAAGTGAAAACTCGACATCCAAAAAGCCAAGAAGAAGCGTCCTCCTTCCCAACCTGCCTGGTTTGATTCAGCCAGCAAGCGAGTCCTCACCTCTTATACCAATCAATGGGTTCAAGCAACATTCTTCTTTACCTCACGCTTGAGTTTAAAGATTATGTTTATTTTGTCTATCCCTATGGGTTTGCAAAGCCTAAATGAAAGCCAACGAGAAGCAATCCGTCAATGAAGAAATAATGTGATAAGAGGATTGGGACGAATGTTGCCAAAAGCAATTCTGTTCTATTCAGTGTCGCAACTTGATTTTATGCAGAGTCAGAGAAGGTTCTGATCAGATATAAATAGGAGGGAGTTTGATTTTACATTTGACTTGGATATGATTTCAGAGATGAGATGACTTACCAGTGAACAAGTTGTCATCTGTGGAGAGTTGGTGATCCCTTGTTGCCCAGTGGCTTGTAGAGAGGTCGAACTAGCTCTTTGCGAAAGCTTTGAACCACGTTATAGTAACCAACAACGAGGTGCGCAGAGGTAACCAATAACTTAAAAAAAAAATCAATGAAAACATAATCAATCACTTTTCTCCGTGTAAGTGATAATGACTAGGGTTCACTCAAAAGGTTGTAGGATATGTTCAACTACCACTTTGGATCTGTAATTTTACCTTATTTTGACATTTTCACGACCATGATTATTATTTTTGTTTATTTTTAAGCTAAGCTCAATCTAAATCAGTGTCATCCCAGTGTTGAATATAAAAATGAGAGACCATAATAAAACACTTTTTAATGAGCCACTACATTTCTAAAAAATACCACAAAAAATCTTTTCAAGAAAAAATACAATTTCATAAAGAAAGACCAATTCCCATTCACCCACTCTTGAAAAGAAGATGCCAAAGGCCAAAATCCGTTAAATCATAAAATAAGCATGCGCCATGTATAATTTGCAAAATCCAAGTTTGCTACAAGATCATCCATAGAAAGAGTTTCCTCTGCCTAATCTATAACACATGTTAGCCTTCAGAGATACTTGGGGTTCTAAGGTGAGATCCCTGACTTTAACCTATAAAACAAAACTAAGCTTCACATTTTACGAATGCATCCATGCCCGTCAAACTGAAATATAACTCGAGGTTGATATGTGTAATATAATATTTGGAGGTTGATTAACGCAATACACATATTGTTAAAGAAAAGAAAAGTATTTTATTTTAGTATAGAATTTTATGGGTAAAGTTAGAGAATAGTGTTTCATTTTAAAGATTGTCAATTTAAAGAATAATGAATTATGTTATAAAAATTATTTATATCAAACACGGTTTAAAGTGTATCTATTCCTTATTAATTTTAAAGTGTATCTATTCCTTATTAATTTGAGATATTAATTGATGATTTATAAAATAAAAACTCTTTCAATAATCACCCATATTATCAATTTAAGAATTTAAACTAGTCACCCATTCACTATTAACCAAAATTGTACAAAATAATAAACAATATCTTTATTATTATATTAATTGTACTAATTACTTAAAACAATATAATTTTCAATATATTAAAAAAAATTCAGAAAATAACTGAATAAATTCTTTTCCAAAACCATCAAATAAAAGAATAAAAGTGGTCAATGAGATAAAATTAATAAAAATTGTATATTTTATTACCTGAATTTATAATTTCTCTTAAACAAATTAAATTTTAGATAAAGAATAATAGTTTTTTCTCACTTCTTATCTTTTTTAACTTCTTAATCCACTAATAGGTGTATATATATGAACTTTAGATGGAAGGAGGTTTGTTGATTTTCTTTTAATTGAGGGACCAGATTCTCAAGGGAATATGCTCATCATATGCCTCTTCCTAATGTTTATCAATGGTTGTAGTGTATTACATAATTTGTTAGGTTGCATTGACTTTTAACAAATTTAAAAGATTATATTCATGGGAGTCCTCCCCACCCACCAACTTCCTAGGGATTTGAAATTATTCCAATTCTAATAAGTTCCTCCATGTTGATATTATTTGAATTCTAATAAGTTCCTCGTTATTATTTATGACATTCATTTATAAATAAAAAAAAATTATTTAGCAAAATAATCCATTACTTTTAGTAAATTTCAAAAATTATATTTGTGCCTTGTGGCTCCCCACCCATCAATTTCCTAAGCATTTGAGATTAATCCAATTCTAATAAGTTCCTCCATGTTGAGACTATTCCAATTCTAGCCCCCACCCACCAATTTCCTAGTATTTGAGATTATTCCAATTCTAACATGTTCCTCATTATTATTTATAACATTCATTTATATATAAGGAAATTTTATTTAGAAAAATGGTCCACTACTTTTGTTGACACCTAATCATAGGCATTGGGTGAACACCTGTAATTAGTGTAAATAAATAATAGAGGTAATGGAGAGTCATCGGGAGATGAACTTAACAGTCACTCCCTCTTGTATACAATAATGAACAACCTAGATGAATAATACAATTACATTTGAGGAGTTACCTCCTAGCCTAACATGCTATAAGAACCAACTCTATCTTTGGCACTAGAGTTTGCCCTTATAACTCCCTCCTAGCCTATGTTCTGCCTTATTTTGCAGAATTGACACATTTGTCATGCTGCAAAGGCCTAAATAGTGCATTATCATATGTGTTTTCTTGGTCCTCTAATCAGAACTCGCATCTTCCACCCTGCTGCCCAACATTTCCTCTACTTTACATAAACGCGGCATTGACAATTTTGTGGAGCGCTTGGTATGATATTAATGCTATTGAAATCTTTTTAACGTTGGCCCCATATACCATATGCGTTTTCATTATCTGTGTTTTTATTATGCACTCCATTAGACTCGAATACCGCCCCATACTCCCGCTCAACTAATACGCTTCCGCAAAACAATTGTTTGTCACCCTAGAAATCCATCAAAGAGGCATTTCAAAAGCTTCCTTTGTTCATTATTTCAGAGGCATTTCAAAAGCTCTTCTCTCTTCATTAATTTTTTGGGCTTCGTCACGAATTTCAACAGATTCCAATGGAGAGGGATTTAACATAAAGTTGTTTCGCTCCACGCTGTTTGGCTTCCATAACGCTGTTTTCATAGTCCCATATATACATTGTCCCAATGGTATAAACGCTCCTCCATGGTATAAACGCTCCTCCATATAAACGCTCCTTCATGGTATAAACACTCCTCCATATATATGTTGTTTTTCGTGGTTTGTTGGGGCATATACCAAGTATACGCATTATCATATACGAAGTCTATGCTCTCTCTGCATTTTTTTTACCGGTGTTTTGGATATAACGCAGTCCTGTTTTATATATTAATGTGTGGAATGGGTACTATTATGTACCACTTATTGGGTTTTGTGAGCATGTCTATACCTCTGTTATATACATTAAAATTGTAGGTTTTTTTTAACAAGAAGTGCAACTTCTTACATCGTATTAGCAACAGAAGTATATTTAAAAAAAATAAAAATGCACTCACTAATATCTATTGTGGGAGTGGTCCTCAATGGGAAGGAAAATTATGGTGAATGGTCTTAGAAAATCAAACACACTCTCATTTTTAATGAGCTGTGGAAAGGAGTGTGTGTTGGAAATAGAGACAAAGAGTCAGAAAAACCTACCTCACACAAGGAATTCACCATTTGGGAAAATAAGAACAACAAGGCTTATGCATTGATTGCAGTATTAGTAAATGAAGAGGTGAGTCACCATATTTCGCCATTTTAAAATGCTTTCGAAGCCTTACAAAAATTGAAGGAACTCTATGACTCACAGTCTACACTTGAAGTTGTTCAACTCATGATTAAATTATTCACCCTTGAATTACAAAATGATGATCCTCTTGCTCTTGCATCAGAAGTAAAATCTATTATGCATGATATCAAAGCCACTAATCTTGAACCAGACATTCCTCTGATAGCTTTTCTCAAGGCACTTTATCCCACTTACTCAAATTATCTTGAGTGATTGCAAGCAAATGGAAACCTCAAAGATATTACCTTTGACTCCCTTGTAAAAATAATTGTTGAAAGAGAGAAAACTTTTGGAAAGAAGACAACTCCTCAGTCTTCTCAAGAGACTTTGTGTCTTGCACATAGAGAGAAGAATCTTGCTCAAGATTCTTCGAAAGGAAGAAATTTTAGAGGCAGGGCATGCAGACACTTTCAAGGAGAAAAGTCATATTTTCACTGCATACACTACAAAAGAGATGGATCACATGATGCATCCACATGCAAGTTGCCTTGGGATAGAATTGAGCGAGAAGGAAACCAACCCAAAGGTAAAACTAATGACAAAGAGAAAGGTAAAGCACCTAAATCTGCTCACCATGTTGTGGCACGCTATAATATTGGAGTAAATGAAGACTTATTTAATGCTTCACTTGCTTCTTAGAAAAATGATTGGTTGCTTGATTCAGGAGCAACTTGCCACATGACTTTTAGAAAAGATTTTTTGAAGAATTTACTGACAATCCTGATGGAGCAGTATACTTCGTAGAAAAATAAAAACGCAAGTCATCAGGGCTTGGCACAATCAGGCTTAAATTGCCTGGTCTTCCAGACTTTCTTTTGGATCATGTTTTATATCTCCTACAACTGAGGAGAAACTGGCTATCTTTGCTCCACATCTTCCAGCAAGGACACTCCATTCATATGTTTGATGGAAAGCTTGAGGTGTGAAAAGCATCAGACCACTCACTTGTCATGATGGGGATAGAAGAAGAAAGGCTTCTTAAGCTTTGGGTACCTTTGCTCGTGCACAAAATTTCTCATACAATTCTCATTATGAAGAAGGTACATTTCCATCAAGTTTATTATGGCATGCTAGATTTGTACACTTGAACTATGACAACCTCCGCTTATTGAAGAGAAATGGTGTTACTGGTTTGCCTACAATTCCTAGGAAACTTAAGCAATGTGATGCTTGCATTCTAGGAAAGCAACACATAGTCTTTTCATGATTCGCATTCTAGAGCACATAGAAAACATTGACTCATTCATTTAGATTTATGTGATCCAATGCCTGTTCCTTCTACAAATGGAAATAAATATATGATGACATTTATTGATGACTACACCTGAATGTGTTGGTTTTATTTATTGAAGAACAAATCTAATGCTTTTCAAACATTCAAGAACTTTCATACATGGATTGAAAATGATGCACAATCTCATATTGAACACATATTTCATTAAATTTGGAAGTATTCTATTACAAGGCCTTCAACAACATTCATTTTTTTGTAAATCGCCATATTAACTTGATTCAACATTAAAATAATTTACAAGTAATTTCAAACCAATTAGAGATCATGAATAGGTCAAACATGGGGTTGTTATGTATAATAGTATCAATACATGATAGGAATGTGAAATCAAACTCTTAGAAGAAATTGATTTAAGCTAAAAAATATTAGTATGTCAAACATCCAATAAAGATATTACAGTTATGGATAACATGCTAGATTCCTCGATGTTTAAATCTTATGTCTGGAAACTCTAACCCCATTTCCCCCAACCTACAAGGGATTTGTTGATTGAAAATAGTCTACTAAAACCTTAGTAAAATTTTCTTGTGCTCAATTTCCTACGGTCCCTTTGTGCCTTTATGAAGCACTAATGAGGGGGTCATCATTCATCTTCATAGCATGCAGGCATCCACTATAAAAGTTATACAATGTTGATCTAGGTATTTCAAGAAGGTTAGGCACTATTGATCTATCTCCACTCAAATCCAAGTACATCAAATGAGAGTCCTTAAATGGGTATTCAAGTCATTCCATTATGATAGACAATGTCACAAATTGAAGTAAACAAGAAACTTTAGTGGTGACTTCTTGTAAGTAGTGGAGGCAAGGGTCTTCAAATATTAACATAATTGATGGTAGTGTGGATATTGATCTCTCCTTGTAAACATTTTCAAAACCAATAATAGTCTCAATCTAAATTTAGTGTCAACCAATTGTATGGAAAACCATGATTGACCATTACTTTCACTAAGAAGAGAAAATGATAAGAACTTTTAATGCGGAAGAAATAAATGTGAAACATGACTTATGTATTTTAGTTGAAATTTATATAAGTCCCTGTGTTCTTTAATTATTAAATACAAAATGTAAATACTTTTAAATTATCATTAAGATATTGATTTTGAAGATTATGTATGTATTAAAAGGCATTCATCTTTGACACTTGATTTTTTATGTAGCCTAAATAAACCACTTAAAGTTGATTATCAATTAATCCTAAATAGTTTTGTATAAGATATATCTTTACTTGCATTAATAGCTTTATTTCGAAAATAAATTACATTTATAAACTTATATGAATACATATAACTAAATAAAATTCAATAAATGACTTCTCAGTCTTGTTGGATTCTATGAGATTATTTTAAGTACAAATAGTTTATTTAAGATTTGAAATTTACAAAATGTTAATATTGATGGGAAAAGCATGTCATATGGTATAAAAAGTTTAAAGGCATCCATTTATGGCCCATCTCTTGAATGAACTTAAGTAGTCTACTTAATGCTCATGGTGAATTCATTAGTCCATGTTTTATTAGAAAATTCGTTTTCTTTACATGGTTTTTTATTCTAGAAATAACAATTTGACATTTATACATTCATATTAAACCACATGATAGTTAAATAAAAATAAATTAATGCTTTCTTGATTTATTGACTTATATGAGATGATTACATATAGGAATTATTGATTTAATAATGTATAGTTAGAAAAAGTTGTCAATTCAAAATAGAATAAACCAGTTATAACTCATAAATAATTGGTTTTAAATTATTAATTTTCTAAAAAATATACTTTTTACTTACATTGAGATCTTTATTTCAAAATTAAATTCCATTTATACATACATACATTCTAAATATAATTTGATACATACTTGTCTTGTTGGTTTCTATGAGATTATTTCAATTACAAATAATTTATTTAAGGATTATTTCAATTAAAAATACTTTATTTAAAGATTTAAATTTACCAAATGTTAATAAAGGTGGGAAAATCAAATGCCATATGTTGCATAAAGTTTAAATACATTTATTTATGACCCGTACCTTGAAATAACTTTAACAATCTACTTAACATTCATTACCAATTAATTATTCCATGTGTTGTTAGGAAAAACATTTCATATTACATGGAGTTTTATTTATAAAAAAAGTGCCACATTTACACACTTAGATTAAACCTCATGATATGAAAATAAAATTCAATAAATGGATTTATATAAACTACTTAAAACTCATTATCAATTAATTATAATTTGTTTTATAAAATATATATATTTACTTACATTAAGAGTTACATTTAAAAATTTTATCACATTTATGAACTTCTCTCAATGCATATAGCCAAATAGAATTCTTCAAGTCATATTGGATTCTATGAAATTATTTAAACCAGAAATAAACTATTTAAGAATTGGAAATGACAAAATGCCAATATGGATTGGAAAATCAATGTCTTATGGTGCAAAAAGTTTCAATACAACCATTTTTTACCCATCCCTTTAATGAGTCTATATGGTCCACTAAACACATTGTTAATTAATTATTCCATGTTTTATTAAGAAGAGAATTTTGTTTTTCATAGAGTTTTGTTTCAAAACAATACAATATGAGATTAATACAATCTTAATAGATTACATGATAGACAAATAAAAGTCAATAAATGGATTCTTTATTAAATTAAATGAGATGAGATGATTGCATATACAAACAGCTGATTCAAGAATATATGAAAAAAATATGGGTTAAAAATTGATTGCCCTACAATTTAACAAGTAGTATTCACTTATAAGTCATAACCCATTACCCTAAATAGTCCACTTATTATCAAGAAATTAAAAGACTTATTTTTCGAAAAAATGCATCATACTATATGGCTATTATAAATCACATTTATACACTCATATTAATGGACATAAATAAGTACAAGTCAATAATATAATTATAGCTCAAGTGATATGATTTTAGTTTATTTAAAAGACAATTTTACAAAAAAAATGACTTTGAATAATGAAATTAGATGCCTTATGGTTCAAAAATTTCAATGACATAATTCATCCATGATAGTATCTAATCAAACCTTGATAATCCACTTATCAATCATTATCCTCATATATATGTTTTCTTAAGAAATGCAAAAATATTTACAATATATTTTTATCTAAAAAATTACATATCACATTTATGCACTGATGCAGGAGCATTCAGGCCTAGTCAGCAATGTGATAGCATGATCACATGTTGTGACTAGCAAGGGGTTGGAAGACAATGAGTTTAGTTGATTTTATTTATTTAAATGTATGAGAGTATTTATTTATTGTCAAAATGATTAAAAAGGGGCATAGTGGCTGATTGATACTCCCTGTGTGGAGATCAGGCCAAACTATTAATTGGTTTAAATAGAAAATGAGGAAACTTAAAGCTTGATTTAATGGTTGTTTAGAAAAGAGTGGAACTGAAGAGACTTTTTATGAGAAGCTGAAAGATTTATGGTTCTAAACCAGAATTGGATCATGAATCCATTCTTTGTATAAATTGTGATTTCCTTGTATTATTTAAAGGTTGGTTAGCTAGACTAGGAGAGAGAGGTTAGATATTTTGGAGTGGTTTCCAGCCTATGGGCAGGATGTAAACCAGAGGCCACTGATAGTAGCAAATCAGGCCTGTGCGAGACATAGAGGCTTAGTCATGTAATTAATTGTTTATATCATGAATATACTTATCTCGATTCTGAGTGGAATGTGTGTTCGAGTATTGGATTATGCATGATTTGTAGGTCCTATAACAGGATTGTAGGGAGAACTCAGAAGGATGCACAAAGGAGAAATTGAGAACTGTTCGTGTAAAACAACGAAGTGACCAAAATCTTTTAGAAGGAAGCCACAAGCCACAGACAACACTGAAACAACGTAAGAACCCAAGTAACAGAAAGAACGAGAAGTGAAGTGGTGACACTCAGCAATCGTTGGATCATTTAGATCAATGGCCAAGATCAAGTCATGGCGACATAAGTCTTTTGAAAGCATTAGTGCAAACCTTTGGAATGGAGCGATCACGATCCTATGATTAAACATGGACCGTCGGATCAATATTTAGATCGATGGTCCAGATCTAATCAAAAATCGTGTTATCGGCAGTTTTAAGTGGAAGCGATTGGTGAAGGTGTGATATCGCCGACAACGATGATCAGAGATTGGTGATCAGGGCCGAGTGGAGTTTAGCCTAGTGGAGGAGTGGCCGACTTAAGGCCGACCCGATATATTTATGTGTGCAGATATATAAATCTTGAGTTCTGGCTCTATGGAAATTGCGGAGATCGGAATGGGAGGAGTGTGAGTTTTTCTGTTGTAAAATATGAATAAATCTATTAATAAAGGAGCAATATAGTACAATCAAGCCTGGAAACAGGTAGAGCCAAGAGAAACATGAACATAGGCAGCCGGAAAGGATATGCATCCACCTTGGCTCCTAGAAGCGAAGATAAGAGAGAAGAACATAGCATTAAGTGACTAGAAAAACCAGAGAACAAAACAAAGCAAATGATTCTACCCTACATGCGAGGGATCAGCTATGCGGAATTTTTTTCCTTTCTTTTTGCCCACTTTAACCCATTCAGGAGGGCACTGCTGAACTGGCGTGATTTGCAAACTGAGCTGGGTTGCTTGAGATATTTCCTTGTCTGAGTCCGAGGTGGAGGATTCATGATTCCTTTTCTGGGAGCATGGCTGGATAGAACAATCCTCAGGGTCAGCCGAGGGCGGTTCCTACGCTGTCGTGGTCTCCATTTCTTCCTCATTTATCTCCTCTTCATCCGAGGTGAAATCAAAATCATCCATGGGGGGAGGGTCATGAGGCTTCCAGCTTTTGGATTTCTGCTTATGATTAGCTTTCTTTGTTGGGGCAGGCTTCGAGGGACAAGAGCTCTGGAGATGCCCTGTGAGATGGCAGTTGCGGCAGCGGAAAGTTGTATTCTCATAATCCAAGTACTGGGTCCAATGAAAGTCTCCAATTTTGAGATTGATCTTGTCCAGGAGTCCTTTGCTGATGTCTATTTCTGCACATATTCTGCCAAAGGTATATAGGCCTTTTTCCCCTCTAGAAATATCTGTGTCTAGGTAGCGGCCTAGAGAGTTGCCGATTCCTTGGAACACTGCAAAGTGCCAAAGATGAGCTGGGAGATTAGGAAGTCTGACCCAGATTGGGAGCTTGGTGATGATTGCCGAAGATGGATCGAAGTCCGGGAACCAGGGGGTGAGGAATAAACCTGCTGAGCCCCAGAACCAAGGCCCTTCTTTTAGAGCCTTTTGGTAGTCCTCCTCAAAAACAAACACTGTTATGAAAAAACCCTTTGAGCACAATAAAACCTTACAATTGTTGGTCCAGTTAGAGTGGATCCATTGGTAGAGATCTGCTGTCCGTGGCCACAACCCATTGAACCTGCAAATAATGCCTTGCTCAGCAAGCTGTTGGGTTTGCTCATCTAAGGTTGGATGCACTATTTCAATGGAGGGAGTCTCCTCAAGTTTGTCCACCAAGAAAGGTTTGGGTGCCTGAGCTGGTGGTACTGTCTTTTCCTGCCTCGGTGAATGGACAACATCCTTGTATGAGAATGCCTTGGCTGAGGAAGACTGTCCTACCGCTCCCCCTCTCAATCGAAGGGAAAGGAAAATGGTGGCATTTCTTTTAATGCTGTAGAATGAAAGGGGGTGGAGCTCCTCTAGCTGTTTACCTTCGTGGAGAAGTCGTTGCACTGCCGAGGGAATTCCCAGCTTAAGTTCTAGCGCATGCATGAGGTTCTTCACCAGATCCTGAGAGCCTACCCAATGTAGCAGAGTTTTGCCTGAGAGAAGCTTGATCTGGATCTGAAACGAGGCTTGCTAGAGTGTTTCATCTCTCTCAGGCATTTCGTCAAACAGTTCGGGCTCTAAGTCCAAACATCTGAGTTTGGGAACCCTCGTGTGATCATTCTCCAATAGGAAGCTGTTGGATTTCAGGCTCTCGGGGCAAGCGCAGCATATCTTCTTCTTAGGTTTCACCTCGGCCTTCGATTTGGCTTCCCCCGTGTTCTCATTACCATTCGATACCCCTGCCCTTGGAAGGCTCCTGGAGACTTGCACCTCAAGTTTCATGTTGGTCTTCAAGGCCTGCAGCATTTTATTGACATTGCTGGCCCCAAATACTCTATGGACCCAGGCAGATTTGTGGGGATCGTCTGGAGGGAAGTAAGGAGCAAAAACACATTCATCTGTGCAGCGTCTTCGCAGTAGTTTACAGCGGCGCATGGTGTAGAAATTGCAGATTTCATTTCTGCTTCTCTCCTGAAACTGATCTCCAAGAATTGTTGACTCTGATTCGAGTCATTATATTTCTTCCCGATAGAGGGTCCGGGCCAAACCCAAAGGGAAAGTTCAAATACAGCAGTACCATCGACCAGGCAGTACCCTCGAGCAGGCCCGAGCAGGCATGAAAACCTTCCAAGGCAGCGATGATCCTTGAGTGCAGCAGCGGCGCGGGTTCTAACTCGCAGGATCGTGCAGGGCTTCCCTGCAATGGCTGTCCCTTCGACTGAGATCCTATTGTCGACGGCGCTGAGGGTTTCAGGAAACCTAGCCATCGCGCTCCAATCACTCACCCCTCTTCAAAGAGTTGTTGTCTCGGGAGGAGTGTGAGTTACATATGTTTGTGTTAAAGAATTGCAGTAGGGCCGAATGTAATCAACGATGAGGTACAACCTCAAGTTCTGTGCGGAGGTCATAGAAAAAGGCAAAAACACTATTTTGTGAGGATTTCCTTTATATTGGAGCCAAAAAGGAATTAAAAGCGATAAACGATTTTAGGTGATTTATGTGTATTGACCAATAGTTTAAGGGGTGAAGGTCAATATATATGTTGCGTTGGTTAATAAGGCCTTATATGAAGGTTACGAAGGGTTGAATAGTCCCGATAGTGGGGTTTGGTGGGGTGATTTAGTTCCGATAACAAGGAACTATTATAAAGGGACCTTAACCATTACAGTCAAACCTTTGACTACAAAAGGAGTTAAAAACCTAGGAAAATTAGTTTTGTGCATTTCATGCATACTATGGGTATGTGCAGGGTGACCCTGCACCATTTTTGGCATCAGAGAAAGATCAATGCTCTGTGGAGATTAATTGAGGGATTGAATTTTATTCCCAAGTATATATATCCTTGACATTATAATGGATCTTACACGAAGGGAGAATGGAGTACAAGGATTCATGCATAGAAGAGTTGTGAAATGTTACAGGAAATGAAGACTTCAGTTGGTTCATTCAAGAGAGATTGTGGAAAAGGGAATTTGGTTGAAAGAAGGATTGAAGTGTAGAAAGTGAAAGGTAAAGCAACATGTGTACTGTCCAGCCAGAGCATGATGAAAGAGAAAGATCAATAGGTATGAGTTATATTTTTATGATTGGTTCATTTGAATTGTTTTTATAAAGGGAAGAGAGTGGTATCAGCAACACACAGTAGCAGACTGTGTGAAGAAAGAGAGGAGTTGTGTTAGTGGTAGTGAACCTAAATATTCTAGCTGAAAGTTAAATAGGGAGACCAGTTACAATGTTCTCAAGAGAAGGTGAGTTGAGGATACAAGCCTAAAGAGAGTAGAAGAGAATGCTCAAGAGGTTCCAGAGATAGAGAACTAGTGCTTACCAAAAGGCCAAGTCCAGAGAAAGGATTGGTGAGGTAAGTGACAGTAGGAAGGACTTATCATCACGGAGGCTTAGTGCAGCTCATACTGAGTGAGAAACTCATAGAGATAACAAGGAAATGACTACTGATAGTCATAGTAGGGGTTCAGAGAGAAGCCACAATAGAGTAAAGGAGGATGCCAAGGAACAAGGCAAAGGAGAGAAGATGAGTCAAGAGGTATTTGATAGAGAAATTATAGAACTAAAGATATTTATGGATAACATGATAGTGCTACTTGAAAAATGTGAAGGAAACCGAAGATATGGTTAGACTATGAAAAGAGAGAAGATAAAGTCGAAGTTGTTGCAGAAACAGATAAAGAGAAGAAAGTATATCAAATTAAGAAGAGAACTCAGAGCAGCTGAATTAGATATGGAAGATAGCTATTGTAGACACAAGCAAGAGGTTTACCTTACTGAGGAAGGAACCATTGATGATTTCTTGAAATGTTGGACAAGTTCAAATCAGCAAAGAGATGTGATGATTGAAACATCAAAGAAGCCTAATATTTTTAAAACTAGTGATTTGTGTATGTATGCAGGTGATGAACAACCTTCAGAAGATATGTTTATGTAGGTTGTTGAAGAAATGAAACTGTTAGAAGAAATGGAAGTAATAGAACAATTCTTAATTGACCATGTGTTCAAGGACACTAGAGATGGACAAATGTTGAAGACTACAAAGGAGGCTGAAGATGATGAATCTAGTAAGAATTGGCAGAAAGATGGCAGACAATCTGAAGACAAAAGGAAATTGCAGATTGCAAAAGGAGAATTAGGAAAGAGGTACGAAGATGACCTTATGGAAGGATCAAACAGGAGTGTAGATACAATACAAACACTTGAGGTAATCGAATTATCTCTTCAATTTTTATTCAAAAATTATGAACCTATATTGATAGTTAATGGACAAGAAATAATCTTGAAAGGACATAATGGATCATTAATGGAAAGGACTCTTACTAAAGAGTGTATTATGGAAGATGATAGAACCAAGGTTTATAATGAAAATTCAACCCAAGGAGGTACAGTTAATCCATTCAAGGTTATGAAGAAGAAAGGAAAAGGAGATAAATAGGAACACAAAGAGATGTTAGTGGACACTGATGCATAGCTAGAAATTGAAGACAATGATATTTGTACAAATTTCCAAAAGAGTAAAGGTGAGTGTAAACAACAAATTGAACAGAGACAAGTAATCTTAGAGGATGAAGGTAGGGACACTTTTGTGAACTATGTATATGCAGTTAGCAACCGAGGGGAACAGTGGAAGGTGATATTCATGGTGACGATAGTAATTTTCACTATTGTGAAAGGTACTCAATAGTGGAATGGAAAATCTATGGTATATGGTGATTTTGTTTCTTGTATGGAATCAAATATAAGTTTAGGTTCTAAACTCAGAGGTTGGCAGATTTTTATTGAAACTAGGGAGGAATGGAAAAGGCAACTCAGTGGCTTACAGATTTGTAAGGAAGGAACAGGAAGAATGAAAAGGAGTGTGAAAGGAAGGAAGGCCAAGGAGAAGAGTAGAGAATAGAATTCATAACTTAGACAGCATTCAGAACAAAGTGAAGACAAAGAAGATTTTTTCAAGACAAGACAATGTGACAAGTTTGAGATGTCATATATACATCAAGAGGATGACAAATTAGAAAACTCATGGAGCAAAATTAATGAGGACAAAGATGGAAAATGTAATATATTTTCTAACTTTGGATTATTAATTGTTGATTGTGGTTTTTAGGATGAAGGACAAACTACTCTTAGAGATATGTTTGCACTAATAAATCTGAAGGCAGATGTAAATTCTGGAGCTGCAGAAAGTCAGTTTTCCTTATGGAAACAAGAGGATGAGATTAAACAACGAGTTGACCTAGCAGCTTAGAATAGAGGAAGGAGAGTTGGCATAGCTCTTAAAAAAGTTATTACAAAAGAGGAAGAAGATTTCAGGAGATGTGGAAATACAGTCCACAGACAGATTTTGCTCTTAATACAAAGAAGACTTAAATGTCGAGAGTTTATATTGAGGATGCAATCGGAAAATTGGGTGAGTAGTTCAACTAAGTTTGATAGGAGAATGGAGGAAATTGAAGAAAGCTCAATAATTAAAATATTGGCAGCGAGAGGACAATACATAGTTGAAAAGCTATATGTTCTTGTATTAAACAATGCCCAATCTTCTTTTGATATTGGAAGGACTCTACTTAAGCTATTTGATAGATGGATGATGAAAACTACAAAGATAATGAGTATAAGGAATTGTCAGATTCAGCAAATCAAGGGGAGATGGAAGGATATACAGGAAAGCATAAAGAAATTCATTTATAGACAGAAGGAGATGTTGGTGATCAAGTCAAAAGTCAAAAGGAACAGTCAGGTATAGGGCAAGAGAAACTACATGAAGATGGAGATAAATTCTATTGGTATAATGACAAGACAACAGTGGATAGAGAAGCAGATATTTATGTTGTTTGAGGAGGTGTTTATACAGGGTATAAACACAAAACAATTATGCAAAGGAGATGCTTATGAATGCAGAACAAAAAGACATCCACAACATAAAGTTTGGCAACAAAGAGAAACAAAGGATGAAATAAATACACTTGCAGATGAAAGGGATCAGGTATCCAGTTGGGAAATGAAATCTGATGAAGTTTACAATAGAGGAAGTAGAAAGACTCATGAATAGGAGTCCATGGAAACATTCAACTTTTGGAGTTTGATGCAGGAGCATTCAAGCATAGTCAGCAATTTGATAGCATGATCACATGTTTTGACGAGCAAGGGGTTGGAAGACAAAGATTTTTATTGATTTTATTTATTTAAATGTATGAGAGTATTTATTTATTGTCAAAATGATTAAAAAGGGGCATAGTGGCTTATTGATCCTCCCTATGTGGAGATCAAGCCAAACTGTTATATTTAATTCGTTTAAATAGAAAATGAGGAAACTGAAAGCTTGATTTAGTGGTTGTTTATAAAAGAGTGGAACTAAAGAGACTTTTTAGGAGAAGGTGAGAGATTTTTAGTTCTAAACCAGAATTAGGTCATGAATCCATTCTTTGTATAAATTGTGATTTCCTTGTATAATTCAGAGGTTGGTTAGCTATACTAGGAGAGAGAGGTTAGATATTTTGGAGTGTTTCTGAGCCTATGGGCAGGATGTAAACTGGAGGTCACAGATAGTAGAAAATCAGGCATGTACGAGACATAGAGGCTTAGTTGTGTAATCAATTGTTTATATCATGAATATACTTATCTCAATTGTAAGTGGAATGTGTGTTCGAGTGTTAGATTATGCATGATTTGTAGGTCCTGTAGAAGGATTACAAGGAGAACTCAGAAGGACGCATAGAGGAGAAATTGAGAACTGTTCGCGCAGAACAACGAAGTGAAATTGGGGCATGATGACGTTCTATGAATCCATATAGGAGGAGGAGAAACAAAGGAGCGTGAGGAACCTTTAAATTCATTAAAGGGTTCAAGAGAGGAAGCTTAGGAGAAAGCGCGCATTGGAAAGGACAAGGGACCAAAACCTTTTAAGAGGAAGCCGCAAGCCACAGACAACACTGAAAGAACGTAAAAACCCAAGTAACAGAAAGAATGAGAAGTGAAGTGGTGACACTCAGCAGCCATTGGATAATTTAGATCAACGGCCAAGATCAAGTCACGACTGCACAAGTCTTTTGAAAAAATCGATGCGAACCTTTGGAATGGAGCGATCGAAATCCTGTGACTAGATGTGGACCATTAGATCAAGATTTAGATCGACGGTCTAGATCTAATCACAAATCGCATTATCGACAGTTTTAAGTGGAAGCGATTGGTGAAGTTGTAATATCACCGACAGCAATAATCATAGATTGGCGATCTGGGCCAAGTGGAGTTTGGCCTATTGGAGGAGTGGGCGACTTAAGGCGGGCCCATATATTTATGTGTGTAGATATACAAATCTTGAGTTTTGGCTCTACTGAAATTGCGGAGATCGGAGTCGAAGGAATGTCAGTTATATTTGTTTGTGTCAAAGAACTCCAGTAGGCCCAATTGTGATCAGCGATGAGGTACAACCTCGAGTTCTATGTGAAGGTCATACGAAAAGTTGGAAACATTGTTTTGCTAGGATTTCTTTTATAGTGGAGCCAAAAAAGAATTAAACACAATATACATTTTGAGGTGGTTTATGTGTATTAACCAATAGTTTAAGGGGTGAAGGTTAATATATATGTTGCGTTGGTTAATAAGGCCTTATATGAAGGTTACGAAGGCTTGAATAGTCCTGATAGTGAGGTTTGATGGGGTGATTGAGTTCTGATGACAAGGGACTGTTATAGAGGGACCTTAACCATTAGAGTCAAACCTTTGCTTACAGAGGGAGTTAAACACCTGGGAAAATTAGTTTTATGTGTTTCATGCATACTGTGGGTATGCGCAGGGGTGGTCCTGCACCATGCACTCATACTAGTGCATTTTATATGTAAAAAATGAATAACTGACTTTGTGCCCTATTGATTTTCAATATGATATGATTGCAATTACAACCATTAATTGATTTAAGCATATAAATTTATGAAAACTATCAATTGAGAAATCACATATCTTATGCTTCAAAAAGATCAAATCATTTAACTATGATACATTTCTCATTAGCCTTAATAGTGAATAATGCACATAAATTTATCAAGTAAATTATTATACTTTCTTTAGTAAGAATAACACCTTTGTTTGCAAGGATTTCGATTTCAAAACTTATATTTCACATTTATATATGATTATTGATACATATAATTAAACATAAGTCATTAAAAATAACATGCCTTGATGGCTCATGTAAGATAATTTGAATGGAAAACAATTCATTTAAGAACACACGCACGTGCGCACACACATCTTAGAAAAAAATCGATACAACAAAGTCATTGCAAAAACATTTATAAATAATAATAAATATACATATTAATATAATTGGGAATTCCCATATATTTCAAAAAATATAAAATCATACAAATTGATTCAACAAAAACTATGTCCAAAATGTATTGAAAAATTGGAATGTACTTTTCAACAAATTTATAAAAGAAATTATCTCCATGAACTACAATGAAGTACATGTTCTATTGAACATTCAAATGTACTCATGTTTTTGTTTGATACGATGAAGTCTCTTAAGTCTCTTTTCCTGTATATGATTTTATCAAGATGTGGTTTGATCGATATCCCATGAATTGAGAATTATGTTGTTCTGTATCTATTAGCAAAACATTTGATTCTTCATAATTATCTCCATATTGGGACCACACATCAATCAACTTTTTCTCATAAAATTATCTGGTTCTCCCTGCTTCCAATTGTGTTTGCAAAAGACAATGAGATCCGTCCCATGCAAATTTAAAGTCCTCTATATCAATATTTGATTTTTCAAGTGCTTTTCGAATGTACTTGTCAATGACATGTAATGTCCATATTGTGACATCATAATTTCTTAAGCAATATTTTAATACTTCTGACTGAAAAGGCCTTAAAAAATAGGACCTATCACCAAACTGCCAGTCTAGTTCTCTTTGAATATGAAAATCTTGTTCATCTTTGGTTTATGATTGGAAGAATACTCATTCCATTTCAAATATCAACAACATCTTTTGACTTGTAGTAATTTCCATCTGCATCTGCACTACAACCACATGTATGATATTAACATATCTCCACTTCAACACTTCATTGCTTAAGGACATAAAAACCTATCATTTTAAAAATGATGCTAATATTTATTATGAACTACTTCCATTTGTATGCAAAGGTAATTTTACAATGGGTTCAAAGTATCACAAAATACAAATACAATTGCCCCATTAAGATGAACAAACAAGTAATATGTTTACTTTATACATACAACCTAATACCTTTATTTAATTTGTATGGAATAAAAGTATTATAAGAATGCATTGACCCACCATTTAAATCATTGATTTTAAGATTTATAATGATTTATGAAATCGCAATTGAAAAATATAATTACAATGGTCTAGTGCAAGTAAACAAAGTAATTTTATATTAATTTTCACATACAATATAATACAATTTTTAAATTTCAAACCTAATTAATTATATGTTAATTTATAGAGTTTCTACCTTATTTTTTTTTGGTTCTTCTCTTAGTACAAATTGTATGTTTATTGTTGGTGCTACATACAACTTAATATAGTTTTTCAACTGTTATGAAACCAGCTCAAGAAAAGATAGAAAAGATAGATCAACGCCTTAGAATTTAGCCTCTTCGAGGGGCACCTCCTTTACATTACATAAATGAACAATTCTTGATGATTTCAAATGACCAAAACCTCCTTATATATATAGGAGTCTAAGGAGTCACAATAATAACCCACGACCTAACAATAATAATATAAAGCCACAAAAATAACAATAGAGGGATTCTATGGGGCACAACAATATTAATAAGTGGTACAACTGCAATAGTAATGGGGTAATCACTAGTATTATAGGGACCCAACATCCCCTTCTCCTTCAGAAAAGTGTTGTCCTCAACGCTTGAGTAGTTCTGGATACTTCTGTATAAAATGCTCATCCTCCCATGTGGAATCTTCAGCAGATAAGTTCTTCCACTTGATAAGATACTCCGAAATTGATCGATTTCGTAGCTGTCGAGTTCTTGCTTCTGTGACTGCTTCTGGTTCCAATATAATTTTTCCTTCCTCATCAAGT
>APFE030650192.1:47962-100193 GCA_000404065.3 Pinus taeda | reverse complement strand
GAAATATTTAAAAAATAGTATCCAAAGTATGATAAGAAAAAAATAAATGAATTGTAGTACCTGATTTTTTTCAACAAGTTAATGGATACCGAATTTGATAGTTGAAAAGATTTGTAATTATTTAACATGATTGTCCTTTGTGACTCTATTTGCACAACACATGAAATTCTTCTTCCATATGTACAATAGGCCTTGATTAAATTTTTCCCTACATGAAGAGAAATAACCACTTTTCCATCACTACATTGTTGGTGTTTTTCCACTAAATCCATCCAGAAATCATAATCTCTCTCACTTTCATCAAATGTGTCTTCAAATGTGTGAGAGCATTTTATAGCCTCCAAAATTTTTAATTCTGAAGTATAGAAATGTATAGTAAGAACTCTATCATAACTATAATTGTTTTGGGACTTATATTCATAAATGCCACTAGTCATTTTATAGTTGAACTTGGAGTTCTTTATGGAAATTTCCAAAGACTGGCGTACATCATTACAAAACCAAATTTCTACTAACAGAACTGTAGTAAAGTCATTCAACTAATTTTTTTCGATAAGAAATCGAAAAAATTCAATGTAATATCCCTTGTGGAATTGTTCTCTTTTCAAATCCAGTGTATCCAAAACAACAAGATCAGTATGTAAAACTGGTTGCAACTGACATGGAAAAGAGTGCAAAAGTGTTGACAAAAGATCAGGGCCCCCAAAATGGCAACCTAATTCAAAATTGTTATCAACCTATTGAACACTTGTTGATCCATTTATCATTCTGTCAAGGACTCCACATGCTTGTTGAGAAAGGGACTCTATCTTTGTATTACATGTTCCTTTGACATAAGTAGACCCCTCCACCATGTTGCAAAAATTGGTAAATATGATATCATTAATTTCATAATGCTCAAGAATGTTGAATGTGGTAAGAGTTATCTCATTCAAGTTTTGATCATGACTTTGACAATATGTAACCATTGCATCTAATATTGTTCTGTTGGTTTTCAATTTAGTACAATAATCTCTTAATTTTATGGCATTTTTTGGATGATTAATTGGAATAGAAAACCAAATGGTTCCATCCAATAGCTTATTTGCTACTGAATCAATTTCTTCCATGGTTAATCCCTGAAGGGGCCAAAGAGTAGTTGTTGTCAAACTGTGTAGATTTATTTCTTTGGTAGCTCTTGAAATTCAGGTTGACTTGGAGGAACACTTTAATGTGGCCCTAGTGGGTTAACATGTTAAAAAATTAGTTATCCCATTTATCCAAATAGGTTCATTCAAGATTATTAAGAGAATTTTTTTTATCATGAAAATTTGTAATTGGAAATATGGTCGAAGAATGGAGCACAACGTTCATCATCAACTTTGATAAATTAATAAATTTATAGACTAATAGAATTCAATTGTAAAATGAAACGTAAATAAGGTGTTATAATTTCTAATGAGAATCATTATAAATATTCAGGAAAAAATATGACTTATATTATCAGCTTTAGTCATTTATCTACAATAAAAGTAGATATAATAATAAATTTTTAAATGTAAAAATAATTAAAATTACATACCTTGTCTTCAACCATCTTAGAACATCCAAGCTTCCTTTTCTTTAGTTTGTCATTGGCAATTAAGAAATGTCTTGCCAAGTGCACACAATAAATAAATGGAGTTTTGAAGAATACCTTATGTGCAGAATTTAATTGACAACAAATGTGGATCACCTCAGTGGATTCAACTCATGGATGCAAGAATCGAGCATTATGTTTTTTATATTTTTTTCGCTTATGTCGATACATTATATTTAGGATTTGCTAAAATTTCTTTCGCTGCTTGAAGGGTATGTTGACCATCAACTATCCAAAAATTGATATTCTTAGAACTTAGATATGTCACATTTATAATTTTGATAGAGTTGACCAATGGATCAGGCTCATTGATGTCAAATGGAATCAGAAGAGCATTGGGTAAATGAGGTTTGAAATTTTCCTAGGAATGATTTCACTAATACTTGAACATTTAAATCATCTTATGATCTTAATTTGAACACCTTGGGGGCTTCTTTACATCTTTCAACAACCACTTTTCTATTAAAGGAGTTTGAAAACAGATAGCAATGCTTGAAGGCTTCATGAATCTGATCACATTGATTTGCAAGGATAGTTGTCTCAAATTCAACTTTCCCAGTTGTTTGAAATTCTGTAGTGGTTTAAAATCACTTTATTTTATGTTCTTCTCCAAATCAAATAAATATACTCTTCTCAAAGCAAGTGATTGAGAATCAATTTCATCATCCGGTATTTCATCAAGAAATGTACCTTTTTTGTTGTAAATGAAGAAGTACAGATGATGTCTTTTTACTTCTTACATAGCAATATCTCATAATGGTGGCGATGCATTTTAAAAGATCTGCGCAACTATTTAGTCCAGATTTAGAGAAGCTCTCAAAGTTATGCAACTTGAACATTGATTTTTTTATCGTATTTTTTGAATCAGTACTTGAAGCTTCAATCAAATCTGGTCTAAAATTTGTATGCTCCACTTGACATGAAATTAATTTTACCTCATTTTCTTTAATCATTTCAACTTGAAAGTCAATTTCATTTTAATTGTAAGCATAACAATTAATTATTATTCCTACTATCTCTAGTTTTTTTCCATCTATTGATCCAAATAGGTACATATCAGGAAGCATATTCATGGGAGCTTCTATTTGGATGTACCAATCTTGCACGAATTTATATTTATTATATGTATTGTATTTTTTAATCATTTCAAAAGTAGAAGTAGAAGGTGTTATTGATACTACCTTTTGAGTTGAATAAATTTTCTTTTTCTTAAGTGAAGGTTGTAACATTTCATTTTCTTTTGGGCCAACCAATTCTGCAAATAATGACAAAAAAATATTTGCATTAATCAAAATGAAAATATAATTTCAAATATTGTCACATAATGTTCTTATAAATACTAAAAAACCACCTAATCTAACCATTTCTAAGGGAGTGTACATAAAATATAAAACAAACATACCAGTTGAAGGAGGCAATGTTTGTATATCACTTTCTTTTTGTCTTTTCTTCACTACTTTACTTCGAATTTTAGGCACACCAGATTTCACAGTTTCTAGAAAGAAAATTATGGAATACATGAAATACCAATTATTATTAAACAACCTTATAGTACACGATTTCCATTTACATGCACAATAATAAATGAGTACATATGGTATGCAAGTTTACTATATGACACCAAAAGCTATCACCTGGGTAAAACTGCTAAGAAAAGAAAGCACCTAATCCAACCATTTCTAAAAGAGTACATAAAATATAAAAACACCATACCAGTTGAAGGGGGCATCATTTGTATATCACTTGTTTTTCTTTTTGTCTTCGCTACTTTACTTTGAATTTCATGGCCACCAATTTCCACAGTTTCTAGAAAGAAAAATATTATGGAATACATGGAATAACAAATAGTATTAAACAACCTTATAATACACGATTTCCATTCACACACACAATAATAAATGAGTACATATGTTATGAAAGTTTAGTATATGACACCAAAAGTTATCACATAGTTAACAATTCTTGGAAAGAAAAAATACCCATGTTATTATGGGTTGTCCTCATTAAAACCCCAATCATAAGGCTATTTCCATGTGTTTTATTAATCAACAACCAGTTATTAACACAATGTATAACAATGTTAACAAAGTAGAAACTAAAATTATCATACCATTTAAAGAATTTGGTGTCGTGTTTCTTGAACTTCCTTTTTCCTTTGATGCTTCCTTTGAATTCTCACTACCTTCATAGTCCATGGTATCTGAAAATATAGTAAAAAAATGTTATCACACTTTTGAATTATTGAAGAAAATAAATGCTATAATTATTCACATATAAATGCTATAACTATTCACATAACTATATGTGTAACAAAATGAACAAGGACAATAACAACTGTAGAACTCACAATAATAGCTAATCAAGGTTAGAAAAATGGCACCCCCAAATAATTTTTTATGTTCTTTTAATCGTGAATATAGGAAAGCAAACATCTACTAGGTTTCCTTCTAGCATGAGCATAAGAACAATTTCAAAAGACATTACATTGTGAATAAATGAAAACAATTGTATAGATTACAACAACAGCATATATACACAAAATTTATCTCTTATAGTCATGTATATTCTTAGTTTTCTTTAGAAAAAATAAAAGCAAAACACAATGGAAGAACATTGACTATGACAATCATTAGATTTTCTTCTAGATCTTCGTCTAGCATAAAACAAACTCATAGCATCTTTGCAAGGTGAAAGAAATATAGAATGTGATAGAATTACTTCTAACACGAACAAAAGCATATTGCCAACAAAAATATTGCAAAGTAAAAGAAATATTCACATCCTAGATTTATTTCTATTACAAACACATGGATATTGTAAAAAAAAACGTTGTAAGGTGAAAGAAAACTAGCACGTGCTAGAATTATTTTTACCACGAACACATTCATATTTCCAAGAAAAACATTGCAAAACAAAATAAATATGACACAAGCTAGATTTCCTTATACTAGAAACATAAACACATTGTCATTAAAAATATTGCAAGGCAAAGGAAATGTAACCCATGCTAGACTATATTCTATCGCATACAAGAAGATTGCCAACAACAACATTGTATTGTAAAGCAAATCTAGTGGATGCTAAATTTACTTCTAGCAAAAACATAAGCACAATGTCAATAAAATCGTTGCAATAATAATATTTCCTGGGACATTTGACCTTGCCTTTTAGAGACTATGAGGTTTTAGTCCATGCCTACATAGACTATTGTTACAATATAAAGAAAGATAAACACTGAAATGATTAGAAGGCCCTTCATATGGAATATGTGGTCTAAGAATAGGATAGTGTATAAAGATTTCCTCCTATAAAAAACACAAGAAAGTTGCAAATAACAACATTACATGGTGAAAGAAATATAATGCATACTATATTTCCTTCTAATGCGAAAATAATCACATAACAACATTGTAGGGTGAGAAAAATTTAGTCTGAGTTACATTTACTTATAACACAAACATATAAATATTTCCAATGACAACACTACATGACAAAAAAATCTAGCACAAGCTAGATTTTCTTTTAGCGCAAACTCGAGCACATAGAAACATTGTAGAGTGAGAAGTCTATCAAGTGCTAGATTTATGTCTACTACAAATACAAGCAGGTTGCCAACAACAACATTGTAGAGTATAAGAATTCTAGATTGTGTTAAATTTTCTTCCAACACAAACACAAACACATTTTAATTTGAAATAAATTTAACACATGTTATATTTCCTTTGATCGCAAACACAAGAACATAACAACATTGTAGGACTAAATAAGTTTATTGTGTGCTAAATTAACAACATTGCAATTTAAAATAAAATCTAACATGTGTTAGATTTTTATTTTAGCACAAACTCGAGCACATAGAAACATTGTAGAGTGAGAAATCTAGCAAGTACTAGATTTATGTCTACTACAAATACAAGCACGTTGCCAACAAAAAAATTGTAGAGTATAAGAAATCTAGCTTGTGTTAAATTTTCTTCCAACACAAACACAAGCACATTTAAATTTGAAAGAAATCTAACACATGCTATATTTCCTTCTAACACGAACACAAGAACATAGCAACATTTTAGGACAAAATAATTCTAATGCATGCTACATTAACAATATTGCAATGTAAAAGAAAATCTAACATGCGTTAGATTTACTTTTAGTGCAAACTCAAGAACATAGAAACATTGTAGAGTGAGAGATCTAGCAAGCGCTAAATTTACATCTACCACAAATACAAGCACATTGCCAACAAAAACATTGTAGAGTATAAGAAATCTGGCTTGTGTTAAATTTTCTTCCATCAAAAACACAACCAAAATTAAATTTGAAAGAAATATAACACATGTTATATTTCCTTCTAGCACATACACAAGAACATAACAACATTTTATGACTAAATAAGTCTAATGTGTGCTAGATTAACAACATTGCAATGTAAAAGAAAATATAACATGTATTATATTTCCTTTTAGTGCAAACTCAATCACATAGAAACATTGTAGAGTGAGAAATATACCAACTACTAGATTTATGTCTACCACAAATACAAGCATGTTGCCAACAACAACATTGTACATTATAAGAAATCTGGCTTGTGTTAAATTTTCTTCCAACACAACCACAAGAAAAATTAAATTTGAAAGAAATATAAACATAACAACATAACAACATTGTAGGACTAAATAAGTCTAATGTGTGCTAGATTAACAACACCGCAATGTAAAATCAAATCTAACATGTGTTAGATTTCCATTTAGCGCAAAGACAAGCACATAGAAACATTGTAGATTAGAATTCTAGCAAGCACTAGATTTATGTCTACCACAAATACAACATGTTGCCAACAACAACATTGTAGAGTATAATAAATCTAACTTGTGTTAAATGTTCTTCCAACACAAAAACAAGCACATTTAAATTTGAAAGAAATCTAACATAAACTATATTTCCTTTTAGCACAAACACAAGAACATGACAACATTTTAGGACTAAATAAGTCTAATGTGTGCTAGTTTAACAACATTGCAATGTAAATTAAAATCTAACATGTGTTGATTTCCTTTTAGTGCAAACTCTAGCACATAGAAACATTGTAGAGTGAGAAGTATATCAAGTGTTATATTTATGTCTACCACAAATACAAGCACGTTGCCAACAACAACATTGTAGAGTATAAGAATTCTAGATTGTGTTAAAGTTTCTTCCAACACAAACACAAGCACATTTTAATTTGAAAGAAATTTAACACATGTTATATCTCATTTGAGCACAAACAAAAGAACATAGCAACAATGTACAACTAAATAAGTTTAATGTGTGCTAGATTAACAACATTGCAATTTCAAATAAAATCTAACATGTGTTAGATTTCCTTTTTTAGCACAAACTCGAGCACATAGAAACATTGTAGAGTGGGAAATCTAGCAAGTGCTAGATTTATGTCTACCACAAATACGAGCATGTTGCTAACAACAACACTGTAGAGTATAAGAAATCTAGCTTGTGTTAAATTTTCTTCCAACACAAACACAAGCACATTTAAATATGAAATAAATCTAACACATGCTATATTTCCTTCTACCACAAACACAAGAACATAACAACATTTTAGGACTAAATAAGTCTAATGTGTGCTAGATTAACAACATTGCAATGTAAAAGAAATTCTAACATGCGTTAGATTTAATTTCAGTGCAAACTAGAGAACATAGAAACATTGTAGAGTGAGAAATCTAGAAAGTGCTACATTTATGTCTACCACAAATACAAGGACGTTGCCAACAACAACATTGTAGAGTATAAGAAATCTAGCTTGTGTTAAATTTTCTTCCAACACAAACACAAGAAAAATTAAATTTGAAATAAATGTAATACATGTTATATTTCCTTCTAGCATAAACAGAAGAACATAACAACATTTTAGGACTAAATAAGTCTAATGTGTGCTAGATTAACAACATTGCAATGTATAATAAAATCTAACATGTGTTAGATTTCCTTTTAACATAAACTCGAGCACATAGAAACATTCTAGAGTGAGAAATCTAGCAACTGCTAGATTTATGTCTAACACAAATACAAGCACATTGCCAAGAACAACATTGTAGAGTGAGAAATCTAACAAGTGCTACATTTATGTCTACCACAAATACAAGCACATTGCCAACAACAACATTGTAGAGTATAAGAATTCTAGATTGTGTTAAATTTTCTTCCAACACAAACACAAACACAATTTACTTTGAAAGAAATCTAACACATGTTATATTTCCTTCAAGCACAAACACAAGAACATAACAACATTGTAGGACTAAATAAGTCTAATGCGTGCTATATTAACAACATTGCAATGTAAAAGAAAATCTAACGTGTTATATTTCCTTTTAGTGCAAATTCGAGCACATAGAAAAGTTGTAGAGTGAGAAATCTAGCAAGTGCTAGATTTATGTGTACCACGATTACAAGCACATTGCCAACAACAACATTGTAGAGTATAAGAATTCTAGATTTTGTTAAATTTTCTTCCATCACAAACATAAGCACATTTTAATTTGAAAGAAATTTAACACATGTTATATTTCCTTCGAGCACAAACACAAGAACATAACAACATTGTAGGACTAAATAGGTCTACTAAGTGCTAGATTAACAACATTACAATGTAAAATAAAATCTAACATGTGTTAGATTTCCTTTGAGCGCAAACTCAATCACATAGAAACATTGTAGAGTGAGAAATCTAGCAAGTGCTACATTTAGGTCTACCACAAATACAAGCACGTTGCCAACAACAACATTCTAGAGTATAAGAAATCTAGCTTGTCTTAAATTTTCATCCAGCACAAACATAAGCACATTTAAATTTGAAAGAAATCTAACACATGCTATATTTCCTTCTAGCACAAATGCAAGAACATAACAACATTTTAGGACTAAATAAGTCTAATGTGTGATATATTAAAAACATTGCAATGTAAGTGAAAATCTAACATGTGTTAAATTTCCTTTTAGTGAAAACTCAAGCACATAGAAACACTGTAGAGTGAGATATCTAACAAGTGCCAGATTTATGTCTACCACAAATACAAGCACGTTGCCAACAACAACATTGTATAGTACAAGAATTCTAGATTGTGTTAAATTTTCTTCCAACACAAACACATGCCCATTTTAATTTGAAAGAAATCTAATGCATGTTATATTTTCTTCAAGCACAAACGCAACAACATAACAACATTGTAGGACTAAATAAGTCTAATGTGTGCTAGATTAACAACATTTCAATGTAAAATAAAATCTAACATGTGTTAGTTTTTCTTTTAGCGCAAACTCGAGCAGATAGAAACATTGTAGAGTGAGAAATCTAGGAAGTGCTAGATTTATGTCTACCACAAATACACGCACGTTGCCAACAACAACATTGTAGAGTATAAGAAATCTAGCTTGTGTCAAATTTTCTTCCAACACAAACACAAGCATATTCAAATTTGAAACAAATCTAACACATGCTATATTTCCTTCTAGCACAAACACAAGAACATAACAACATTTTAGGACTAAATAAGTCTAATCTGTGCTAGACTAACAACATTTCAATATAAAAGAAAATCTAACATGTGTTAGATTTCATTTTAGCACAAATTCAAGCACATAGAAACATTGTAGACTGAGAAATCTAACAAGTTGTGATGGATTTCTCACACAAAGCAATCTCATACTCATCTCCATATCCCTCCACTTGCTCCTCCCCATCTAGGAGATGCATGTACATGTTTATAAACCACATTAAGTAAATTGTCTCTCTCACTCATGTGAAATCCTGGGTCTTTGTAATATTTCCCAAACTATGCAAATAGAATAGTCTCTAACATTATCATCAAGAAAAAAATTCCCTCTCTATGCTAACTAAATCTAGAGTTAAGATGAATCTAAAATGGTTTAATTATTAATAATTATAATTTTTATTTTATTTTATTTTATTTTATATTTATGTAATTTGACTAAATTAACATGTTTAAATAACATTACATAACCTTAGAACATCTCATTCACTTTGGGCTAAAGTCTCCCATGTAATCATTCATGTTGGACTAAAGTCTCTCCATGCAATTATTTAAATTTGTAGATATTTATTTTTATCTTAATCAATAATATTTAATATAAAGTAGAAAACATACACTTGGAAAAGCCCATAAATATTATAAATATCAAGTGAATTATAATGAAATTTTTAAATTTTTAAATTATTATTTTATATTTTTATTATAGAAAAAATTTCAAAACAAATAATTGATAATAATAAAAAATTATTAAAATATATGGGTTATGCATATTTAATTTTATAAATACTATATACAATAATACATGAAAAATGTAATATAATTTCAAAAATTGTAATTTATAACTTTAAAATTAATAATAAAAAAATATTAACATACCAAATTCTTTATTATTATTAAAATTTGTAGATATTTATTTTCATTTTAATGGATAATATTTAATATATAATGGAAAGTATAAATTTGGAAATGGCTACCATATTATAAATATTAAGTGCATTATAATTTAATTTGAACCATTTAAATTTATGAATTTATATATATATATTTTTCTCAGTAAATACTAATTCTATTAAAAGAAAGTAAAAATACATTTATAGGGAGGTCGAGACCTCAGAGCAGAGCTGAGACTGTCCATCAGCATATTGTGACTATCCCATGGATGGGAAAACCAGATACAACATTCCAAAACACCAGATATTGAGAATTGTGCATGCTGGAAAACGATAGTAAGACAAGGAGGTCAGCAA
Source organism: Pinus taeda (assembly GCA_000404065.3). Lineage (NCBI taxonomy): Eukaryota > Viridiplantae > Streptophyta > Pinopsida > Pinales > Pinaceae > Pinus > Pinus taeda. The sequence goes on along the minus strand of APFE030650192.1, from coordinate 89,775 downwards.
TCACGCTGTCTTAACTGACCAGATGCCTAGAGGCAAAACAATTGCATAGCCGAAGACCTTTTGCAAAAAGACATTGTCAAAACTAGATAAACATAAGCAGCGACCTGGAGAACAGAGGAAAAACTGGGGATGCAATCATGGCTCAGGAGGCATCAAACGACCGTGTCATGGTCCTTAAGTTCCTCCACCACTTGGCACGCAGGGCCCAAACAAACATCGCCAACTGTGGTCTCAGCATTCAAACTGCTGCCATCAGGAATAGTTGCTGAATGCCGGATGCCATAGGAACGGCTTGCCAGGTCAACAGAGCCCGAGACGCCCTGGAGGATGCCGTCATGTTGCTTGATGTCCTCAGGCATACCTCCCTCTGCCTGCACATCATCAGAATTGAAAAAATTGCCCACGTCTTCTCCATTCTGCTTGCCACCCTGAGACAGCGACACTGAACTATGCACAGAAGCGCTAGACTGAGCTTCTTCCTCCACAAAGATGACAGTGATACTAGTCGAGAGGATGAGCTTGTTGAGACGACTGTGAAATTTGAAATGGGTGGTCTGGAAGGTGTTATGCGGGAAGGGCCTACCACCAGGACAGTTCTGTTGTGGAATTTCCAAGGGAGGGGATACAGGAGCCATGGGGATAACAGGCGACGGAGCAGGCTCAGATCTCCCACGACCTCCATGCTTACCACCATCGCAATATCGACCACGTTCGCGCACCATAATCCAAAAACAAAGACAACGAGCAGGGGAATTGGAGCAAGCTGAAGCGAAGTGGGAGCCGAAGTAAGGGAGCCACTTACAGTTCCGAAAACAAAGATTTAAGGCAGCCTCCGAAGCGCTACAAGGATACAAAGTCTGGTGCAAGCAACTGCAGGAAGGCCAGGGGAGAATGAGGGATGAGAGAGCCAACGTCCCCATAATTAAAATCTCGGGTGAAGTTTCTCGATCGGCAGGAGCAGTAAGTGCAGAATGCCAAGTGAGCAGCAAGTACCCAGAGTGAGCTTTCTTAATCCGAGGGAAAGCGTGAAGAAGTGTGTCATCCTGCCACCTGCAAGACCATACGCCAGCGCAAGAAATCCTATCCATTAATGTGGCAATTAAAAACCTGCATCTGGGTATATTTATATTTTTAATTAAAAATAATAAATTAAAATAATATTAATTAATTTATGATTTTACATTTCCTATTTAAAAAAATTCGAAACATAGAATTAATTGAAAACATATTTTTTTAAATAATATGTAATTTTATTCTCAAATATAATAAGCAATATAAAATTGATTAGTTTGATAATTCTACAATTGGGGAAAATGGTTACAATTGTATATTTTCTCCTAACTCTTCACAAAATGAATAACCTAGTGTGAAAGCAAATGAAGATCAATTAGTATATAAAAACTTAAAATGAATTTAAAATAATAATTAAATTTTCCTTAACATTTAAGGAAATATAAGAAATTTCTCATTTTTAGATATTATTGAATTTGACCCAGGTTGTTATTTTTGGGGAAAAAAATGCTTTAACGACGTAAGGTCATGGAAATAAAATGAGAAAAGAAAATGCAAAGACAAATGATGTTTATACTCGTGATATTCACAAAATAAAGAGGATTGAAAGGGGTGCAACCTTAAACGAAACAATAGCCCAAAAATAACTATTAAGAGAATGAATGTTCAACAGAAAAAACAAAGACTAAATATGCCATCATTTCCTTTGCATCATCAATTTCATAACTTTAAATCAGACTTCTCCAATCATTTACAGTGGTATGACCTATACCATTGAGGATTCAACATTTTATTACGGATATTCACTTTATAATTGGTGGGTCAACTCTTGGTTTTTCAATCGATGTATAAAAAACTGTTTGTATGACCCAATCAAAACGTGAGTTACAGGTATACGTCACCTATGCAAATTTAATTGAATGGTAAACAACCAACCTGCTACAACATTCAATTATACTTAACTAACCGATAGTGTTTGCTAATGAATATGCTTTGCTAAATAGTAAATTCAAATTTTATTTACATTCCATATGGTATTAGATAAAAACCAAAATATACTTATAGATTAGGTGAGTTATATATATATAAGCAAAATGCAAATTCAGCACTATTCTTTGTACTCTTAACCAGCCTAAGGTATTTATCAGAAGACTCGGATGTAATAAACCCTTAGTGATACATCTAGTATAAGGTGTGAACATAGGTAATGCATTGGTAACATGATACACCTGACGAGTAGATCAACGGGTATAACAACCACTGCATTTGCCTCCACTCTTGATGTTATCTACGCCTATGCTTGTACCTCTGTCACTGAAGCCTTTGTTTCCACCACCACCTTTACTACATCCTCCGCATTAGCCTTCGTCTATGCCTCCTTTTCCCCTTTGCTTCAGCTGGCTTGGTCTCACTTTGTGTTGGATGATTTTGTTTGTAACTATTTGGCTTCTTTTTATAAGGCGAGGTTTGAACCCTTTATTTCTCTGGTCACATTTTGACTTCTTCTTGTCCTCCCAATCGTTGTGGACTTTGATATTTTTCATGTTGTGCTCATAGAAATACTTAGCCTTTCTTATGGTTGGTAAGAAGGGAGGCTGAAAAATTCAATGAATCAGATGTAACAAGGAAGGAAGCTTCAGAAACAGTAATAGTCCAAATACAAATTCTTGTTCTGAAGGAGAAGGATTGCATATTCTAGCTCTTCTTCTACAGTGTTGAGAGGTTGTTTCAGAGGACACTCATGAAGAGGGAAACAACAAACAGTATCATGCCCTATATTTATGATCTTCCTCACAATATGGGAGTTCAGTTCATCGTGTGGCTTCATACTTTGTTGATGCCTTATCATGAAGGTTGAGAAGTTCATAACTAGGAATCTACTCTCAGTTCATAGGTGGCAGTACAAAGAGGGATTTGAAAGGTTGCCCCTATAAAAGCAAGAACCAGTCCTACTCAAAAATATCTAAGCATGACTATCACAATGCTAAGAAGAAGTAATACATGGATTTTGAGCCAAGTAAAAGAGAATCATCAATGCATCGAATTCCCAATTCCCACTGACTCTGATAATTTGTTTGCTTTCTAATCCACTCGAAACTTTGGACAAAGTAAACTTCTACACAATTTTTCCAAAAGTCCTCTCACAATATAATCACCTATAAAAATCTCCACTCTCAAAATATAAATTATAATTATTTTTGTAAAACAAAAAAATAACTTTTCTTAAACACTTCGTATCATGTTTTAGTTAAGAAGATTTCCATTCTCACAAGTAATTTTGGACATCCAAGACTTCATATCCATACTTAAGAGTTTTCACATTCCATGCTCATGAACAAGGTAGTTAAGAAGATTCCCATTCTCACAAGAAATTTAGACATCTTAAGACTTCTTATCCATACTTCAGAGTTTTCATATTCCATGCTCATGAACAAGTTACATCTCTTCACTAACTGACCAAATTCTTTTAAAGAAAAATACCTCCTTGAATGCCTCAATGTATCTAATTCCCATTGTCAAACTGAGGGTATTCCTCTACAGTGGAAATGGAATCTATCCTACCATCTTAGACTCTGGATAGAAAGCTAGGTAAAAGTGATGGATTTTGTCTAGGATAAGTCTCTCTATAAGGAAAAGAGGCCCTTTGCATGGAGCTGGTAGAAGGGAGTTACCTAAAAATCTAGCATGAGTTATCTAGAAACCCCATATGAAAACATCACATGTGTTTTCTTATCAAACGATCGGCTTCCTCTCATAACCCAATATTTCATTGCTGCCCTGTATCCCTTGCAGAGGTTCTATCTTTTGACCGTACTATATTAAAGGCTCGTTTACCTACCCAGTTGATCATATGTTCCAGGTACAAACTCAAAATACTATATGGAAGACACATGATCCTCATTCATGGGAGACATAACATATACATTTTCTTGGAGAGTTTCTTTCCCTGTCATTCTTACATTCTTCCACATTCTCAAAGAACGCATGTCATTCTTACATTATTCCTCATGCTAAAATAATGCATGTCATTCTTACATTCTTCCTCATGCTGAAAGAGTGCATGCCTCCATAGCTAGAATTCAATAAAACCAACCTAAGAATCTAATGATCTTGAAATAGGTGTGATTTTGTGCCAAGATAGAGGTGTTGTGGCATAAGTGGAAGGAAGGAATTTTTTTAAAATTTGAAGACAGAGTATGGTCAGAAACATGAAATCTCATTACCCACTAGTTTAAATCAATGTTCACTGCAAATGAGATAAGGTGTCCTTCAAATCACATTATACACTTGTCTGAATCATCACTGCAATGAGTCACAATATACGAATTATAGGGATACCCAAAGAGAAGTCAGTAGCTAAAATTCTTTATGCCAACACCATGGAACTAGATGGAATGGATTCAATGGAAATCAAGACCTTGCGTTGTGTTTTTTTAAGTGCAGGAGGTCCCTAGAAATTAAAATTTTCTTGGAGATAGGGAAAAGCAACTAATAAGAAGTGGAAGCACCAACAAAGTATCAAGGAGTCAGGTTCCTCAAGGACATTGTGTAAAGGGATCTAGTTATTCTTGAGGACTCTAGAATAATCACAAGATCACTGAAACAGGAAAGAGCTCCCTACTCCTAAGTCCTGGCATGCATCTATCATAAAATGGTCCTGCTACTTAATGCATTTAAATAAGTCCACTATTTTCAGGTTAGAAAAAGATTCAACTCCCAAGTCAATCAGATGGCTAAGCAAGCAGTTTCAGTTGATGAATCCAACATAATCACAATATCATTGAAGTAGGAAAGACCTCCCTCCTCCTAAGCCCTGGCATGCATCTATCATAAAATGGTCTTGCTACTCAATGCATTTAAATAACTCCACTATTTTCAGGTTAGAAAAAGATTCAACTCCCAAGTCAATCAGATGGCTAAGCAAGCAGTTTCAGAAGACAAACGAACCCTCTGAGTATGTATTGAGGGGTAGGAAAATCCCTCTACAACTCAATACCATCATCAATACAAAGTCCTAAGGGGAGGAAGCATGACAGGTGGCACTCTAAACCCAAATTGTGATATATGGAAACAAAAGGAGTTTGGCTCACCAAATAAGAAGGCACAAGGACAATTTTCTTACAGACAGATGAAACCACTAGAGTGACTTCTCACCACAGCAAAGCCATTAATGCCAGTTTATGCAAAGGTCCTATCTACTACAATGGCTTGGAAGAAGTTAATTGCTCATGCTTATCATACTTGCGATATGATCTCATTGAGAGATTTGCATCAGGCAAACTATACTCCTGGGTTATTGTTGAGGACTCCAACATCATCACAAGATCATTGAAGTAGGAAAGAGCTTCCTCCTCCTAAGCCCTAGCATGCATCTATCATAAAATGGTCATGCTACTCAATGCATTTAAATATGTCCATTATTTTCAGGTTAGAAAAATATTCAACTCCCAAGTCAATCAGATGGCTAAGCATGCAGTTTCAGAAGACAAAGGAACCCTATGAGTATGTATTGAGGGGGAGGAAAATCCCTCTACACCTAAATACCATCATCAATACAAAGTCCCAAGGAGAGGAAGCATGAAAGGTGGCACTCTCTAGCCAAATTGTGATTCATGAAGGAGTTTGGCTCACCAAAAAAGAAGACATAGGGACAATTTGCTAACAAACAATTGAAACCACTAGAGTGTCTTCTCACCACAGCAAAGCCATTAATGCTAGTTTGTGCAAAGATCCTATCTATTACAATGTCTTGGAAGAAGTTAATCCCTCATGCTTATCATACTTTCTCTATGATCTCATTGAGAGATTTGCATCAGCCAAACCATACCTTCCTTAACCCAGAATGTAGATGGATTGATTTTGTTCTCCCTGCTTCATTTCTCATCCTAGAATTCTCTTTCAAGGAGATGAGGCTGTGATTTGTGAGCTCCTTGTAAAGACCTAGGATGACATATCCCAATGTTTTGACCACACTATATTAAAGGCTCTTTCATCTACCTTGTTGATCTTATGTTCCAAGTGAAAGCTCAAAATACTAATGGAGGACACATGATACTCATGCATGGGTGACATAACATATATGTTTTCTTGGAGAGTTTCCTTCCCTGTCATTCTTACATTCTTCCTCATGTTGAAAGAATGCATCCCTCCATAGCTGGAATTCCGTAAAACCAACCTAAGAAGCCAATGATTTTGAAATATGTGTGAGTCTATGCCAAGCTAGAGGTGTTGTGGTAGAAATGGAAGGAAAGCATTTTGTTTAAACTTTGAAGACAGAATTGTAGAGTAAACAACATGAAATATCATTACCCACTTGTTTAAATCAATGTTCACTGCAAATGAGCTAAGGTGTATTTGAAATCACATTATCCACTTGTCTGATTCATCACTGTAATGAGCCGAGGTATATGAATTTAAGGGATTCCCAAATAGTAGCTAGTAACTAAAATTCTTTATGCCAACAATAATGGAACTAGAGGGGATGGATTCAATGGAGATCATTACCTTGCGTTATGTTTTCCTAAGTAGAAGAGCTCTGTCATTGTTTGAATTTCAGGTGAGATACCTAGAGAAGCTTTCAATGAAGGAAAACAATGTTGGTGTCTGGTTGTGGATATATTTTTTAGTATTGTGGGTTGGTATGTATGAGAAATAAACCCAACAACCGTCCTTGGTCCGTGTGGTCTCAAAACCCAGTTTGGGGGTGGCATTTACAACAGATGCCTATTGCTGGGAAGTTTATCGCTCATTTGTCACTAATTAAATAGATATATTGATGGCAAGGATGAGGGATTATCATCATTCTCATGCCAATTCTCTCTCTTTTGTAACTTTGCTAAATAATTCCCTTGACATGTTGAATTTTTATAGCTACAATCAATACTCACCGTTGAATTAAACTACAAATATGGAGGCATGCCTTGAATACCCCTAACTTGTAGACATTGTCAATATCTCTCCAATGGTCCAAACAGAAAATGCCCCCCATCAGTGTTTGTAAGTGCATTTTCGCTTTCCTGCATTGGTGTATCATAGTCATTTCTCCTGCATATCATATGAAAATTTTTGCTTGAAACTCTATTACGAGGGTATTGTGGTGACAAGATGAAAGATTCAAAGAAATATTCATCATGAATGGAAAAATACTAGTTAGATTTTCAAACAATACAAACTAGAGCCCCCTAGTAGATCAACAATATTCCAAAGCTTCCAGATTCTTGATGATATGTATGAAGCCTCTACGAGCACTTGCATCCTTGTGAGATCTCTCAATTGTGAGAAAAATAGGGTCTACTTTCAACCATTTACTCATGTAGGAAAAGGAAGAAGAAAATAAATCTATAAACATTTGCAGCTCTTTATCAGTTTTTAGTTATAGAAGAACTATGCCACATTAGACTATATGATTTCCTGTACAACATTGTGAAATTCTTTGATAAATGAGACTCAATTTAGATTCTGAAGTGGAACAAATTTACTTTGTAGGGGAATAAACTTGTTACAAGATGACTAATGAGAAAATCATGCATTTTCAATGCAACCATTAAAAATACTACTTGAACTGATGATCTATATCAGTATATGTTAAACAAAAAATAAATTCAGACTGCTTTAGTCCACTCCTAAAAAAAAACTTATTGTAGGCAAACAAATTTGCAGTTAACCAACGAATCTGAAAGGAATTTTCAATGAAATTATCAAATTTACTACACAAATTGATGATATATATACCAAAAACAGGAGCATTTATCAACCAAAATTAAGACGTCACGTCTCTAAAATGCTAGTCATTATACAATCGGCTATATCAGATGTTCTCTATTTAAAAAAGTGAACAAAGGTAATGAAAATTACAATCAGAAGTAGGAAAAAGCCTATATTTTGCATGAACTCTTGCTTCCAAAAGAGAAAAATCTGAACCAAAAACTTGTGCTTCTTGTAAATTTGAAGATTTTCTCTTGTGAAAATCAGACAAAATCATGCATGGAAGTAAGTTTAATAGCTCAGTTGTGGTGGGATCAATCCTGGGATCAGAACTTCTCTATTTATACTGACTGATGAGATCACATCAAATGATGGGGAGGGGTCAAAACTTAGTTTACTATGAGCTACTTTATTCTTACTAACTACTTTCACTTACTTCAACAACCTATATTTACTCACAAAATTGTGCATGCATTTGCTGACAAAATAATGCATGTAGATGCATGTAGATATCCTGCTTGTGAATTTGTAAAATAATATCAATTGAAAAATCTGAAATTTTAAAAATCATGTATACTTTCTATTTCTGGAAAAAAAATGGTATTTGGAATGGAATTGTAAGTAAAAGTTCCATATTAATACATAAAAAATATAATTTTTTATTTTTTCATTAATGTCAAACAAGCAATTTAGTAATTACTAAAAGAAAAAAAATTAGAGATTTTTCCTTATTTCAAATAAGGAATTAGTTCAAATAAAGAATCTAGTAATTATTAAAAAAACTAAAAGTAGAGTTTTTACTTTATTTCAAATAAGGAATTTAAGAATTTATTAATTATTCCCTATCTCTATTTTTCTAGCAATATATACTTGTCTCATATAAAACCTCAAGCAATAAATTTGGTAACACCCTTGAAATAATATTTTCTCTCATTTATTAAACATTTTGTATGTCCACTTTTCAACATGAGTCACAAAGAAATAATAAATCTAGTTAATATGCTAATATCGTGGACAAATTTGACATGGCATCTAGGTTAGTTGGGGCTTTTCGCACAATTAGGTCTATTTGCCATCATCATAAACCATAGGTATGCAGATGTTCTATGGGTCTTAATGTCAGGATAATTTTGCCCCACAAGGATAGCTTTATTTGGGGCCTTGGATATCATCTAAGGAGAAACACCATTATCATCCTAGGGCCTATGAGTGGTTTTGCTTGGTTTAGTAAAAATACAGACTATGCAGATGGTATAAAACCACCTCCTAGTGCCTCTATGGTGAATGGTTGGCCTAGTGGTGCTCATCACCAACAGCAAGGTTTCTTGTTGGTGGCTAGTGTCATACTTACTAATGTCTACTACCCAATATTGTGACATTTTGATAGGTTGATGTACCAACAACTAATACATTGCATTAGTGTTGGTTGACCTTGAGGTGTCCTTGATACAGTGAGCCCAAAATTTGACCTCTTGATGGACTACAGTCGCCAATCATGGAGTGAGAGTCCTTGAACCCTCTATCTCCATGAGCTAATGGATAATGTACGATGATATGGTAATGTCAAGGACAAGTTTGACATGGAATCTAGGTTAGTTGGGGCTTTTTGCACAATTAGGTGATGGGGAGCACTATCTTCCATCATTATAAACCATAGGTAAATAAATGTTGTATGTGTATTAATGTGAGGATAATTTTGCCCCGTAAGGATGGATTTGTTTGGGGCCTTGGACATCATCTAAGGGGAAACATCATTATCATCCTAGGCCCTATGAGTGGTCTTAGTGGGTTAGTAATAATACAGACTATGCACATGGTACAAAACCACCTCCCAGTGCCTCTAAGGTGAATGGTTGGCCTAGTGGTGCTCATTGCCAACATCAATGTTTCTTGGTGGTGGCTAGTGTCCTACTTACTAATGTCTACTACCCAATATTGTGACATTTGATAGGTCGTTGTACCAACAACTAATACATTGCATTAGTGTTGGTTGACCTTGAGGTGTCCTTGATACAGTTAGCCTAAAATTTGACCTCTTGAGGGACTATAGTCCCCACCCATGGAGAGAGAGTTCTTGAACCCTCTTTCTCCATGAGAAAATGGATAATGTATGATGATATGCTAATATCGAGGACATGTTTCACATGGCATCTAGGTTAGTTGGGGCTTTTTGCACAATTAGGTGATGGGGAGCACTATTTTCCATCATTATAAACCATAGGTATATAGATGTTGTATGGGTGTTAATGCGAGGATAATTTTGCCCCACAAGGATGGCTTTGTTTGGGGCCTTGGACATCATCTAAGGAGAAACACCATTATCATCCCAGGGCCTACGAGTGGTTTTTCTTGGTTTAGTAATAACACAGACTATGCACATGTTACCAAACCACCTCCCAGTTCCTCTAAGGTGAATGGTTGGCTTAGTGGTGCTCATCGCCAACATCAGGGTTTCTTGATGGTGGCTAGTGTCCTACATACTAATGTCTACTACCCAATATTCTGACATTTTAATAGGTTGATGTACCAACAACTAATACATTGAATTAGTGTTGGTTGACCTTGAGGTGTCCTTCATATAGTTATCCCAAAATTTGACCTCTCGATGGACTATAGTCCCCAACCATGGAGTGAGAGCCCTTGAACCCTCTATCTCCATAAGCTAAAGGATAATGTAGGATGATATGCTAATATCGAGGGCAAGTTTGACATGGCATCTAGGTTAGTTGAGGCTTTTTACAGAATTAGGTGATGGGGGGCACTATTTGCCATCACTATAAACCATAGGTATATAGATGTTGTATGGGTGTTAATGTGAGGATAATTTTTCCCCACAAAGATGGCTTTGTTTGGGGCCTTGGACATCATCTTAGGAGAAACACCATTGTCATCCTAGGGTGTATGAGTGGTTTTGGTTGGTTTAGTAATAATACAGACTATGCACATGGTACAAAACCATCTCCCAGTGCCTCTAAGGTGAATGGTTGGCCTAGTGGTGCTCAACGCCAACATCAAGGTTTCTTGTTGGTGGCTAGTGTCCTACTTACTAATGTCTACTACCCAATATTATGACATTTTGAGAGGTCAATGTACCAACAACTAATGCATTACATTAGTGTTGGTTGACATTGATGTGTCCTTAATACAGTTAGCCTAAAATTTGACCTCTTGATGGACTATAGTCCCCAACCATGGAGTAAGAGTCCTTGAACCCTCTACCTCCATGAGCTAAATTATGGAAAATTTAGGATGATATGCTATTATCGAGAACAAGTTTGACATGGCATCTAGGTTAGTTGGGGATTTTTGCACAATTAGGTAATGGGGAGCACTATTTTCCATCATTATAAGCCATAGGTATATAGATGTTGTATGGGTGTTAATGTGAGGATAATTTTTCCCCACAAGGATGGCTTTGTTTGGCACCTTGGACATCATCTAAGGAGAAACACCATTATCATCCCAGGGGGTATGTGTGCTTTTGGTTGGTTAGTAATAATACAGACTATGCACATGGTACTAAACCACCTCCAAGTGCCTCTAAGGGGAATGGTTGGCCTAGTGGTGCTCATCACCAACATCAAGGTTTCTTGTTCGTGGCTAGTGTGCTACCTACTAATGTCTACTACCCAATATTGTTACATTTTGATAGGTTGATGTACCAACAAATAATACATTGATTTAGTGTTGGTTGACCTTGAGGTGTCCTTCATACATTTAGCTCGAAATTTGACCTATCGATGGGCTATTTTCCCCAACCATGGAGTGAGAGTCCTTGAACCCTCTATCTCCATGAGGTAATGGATAATGTAGGATGATATGCTAATATTGAGGACAAGTTTGACATGGCATCTAGGTTGGTTGGGGCTTTTTGTACAATTAGGTGATGGGGAGCACTATTTGCCATCATTATAAACCATAGATTTATAGATGTTGTATGGGTGTTAATGTGAGGATAATTTTTCCCCACAAGGATGGCTTTGTTTGGGGCCTTGGACATAATATTAGGAGAAACACCATTATCATCCCAGGGCGTATGAGTGGTTTTGGTTAGTTTAGTAATAATATACACTATGCACATGGTACAAAACCACCTCCCAGTGCCTCGAAGGTGAATGGTTGGCCTAGTGGTGCTCATCGCCAACATCAAGGTTTCTTGTTGGTGGCTAGTGTCCTACTTACTATTGTCTACTACCCAGTATTGTGACATTCTCATAGGTTGATGTATGAACAACTAATACATGTAATTAGTGTCGTTGACCTTGAGGTGTCCTTCAAATATTTAGCTCGAAATTTGACCTCTCGATGGACTATAGTCCCCAACCATGGAGTGAGAGTCCTTAAACCCTCTATCTCCATGAGCTAGTGGTTAATATAGGATGATATGCTAATATCGAGGACATGTTTAACATGGCATCTAGGTCAGTTGGGGCTTCTTGCACAATTAGGTGATGGGGAGCACTATTTGCCATCATTATACACCATACGTATATAGATGTTGTATGGTTGTTAATGTGAGGATAATTTTGTCCCACAAGGATGACTTCATTTGGGGCCTTGGACATCATTTAAGGAGAAACACCGTTATGATCCTAGGGTCTATGAGTGGTTTTGGTTAGTTTAGTAATAATACAGACTATTCACATGGTACAAAACCACCTCCCAGTGCCTCTAAGGTGAATGTTTGGCCTAGTGGTTCTCATCGCCAACATCAAGGTTTCTTGTTAGTGGCTAGTGTCCTACTTACTAATGTCTACTACCTAATATTGTGACATTTTGATAGGTCAATGTACCAACAACTAATACATTGAATTAGTGTTGGTCGACCTTGAGGTATCCTTCATATAGTTAGCTCGAAATTTGACCTCTCGATGGACTATAGTCCCCAACCATCAAGTGAGAGTCTTTGAACCCTCTATCTGCTTGAGCTAATGGATAATGTAGGATGATATGCTAATATCGAGGACATGTTTGACATGGCATCTAGGTTAATTGGGGATTTTTGTACAATTAGGTGATGGGGAACACTATTTTCCATCATTATAAACCATAGGTATATAGATGTTGTATGGGTGTTAATGTGAGGATAATTTTGCACCACAAGGATGGCTTTGTTTGGGGCCTTGGACATCATGTAAAGAGAAACACCAATATCATCCTAGGGCTTACGAGTGGTTTTGGTTGGTTTAGTAATAAACCCAACATGGCTTCCTAAGGATAGTAAATCCTCCTTAATACTACTACGTGGTGATCCAGGAAACAAGATCTGGGTTTTTATTGCTTTTTGGAGGGAAAGCATTCCTCCACTCAAGGATTTTTCCTCCTATCCACTTGTACAAACAGTAGGCTTGAGTAGCATTATATGATTATAAGAAAATCATAGGAAATCATGTGAATAATACTAGAGGTTTAGATTCCAAGCATTTTTTGTAACTCTGTCATGTACAAACAACATGTTTGTTAATCGAAGTGATATTTGATTTCAGCTCGTACTTTAGCTTTCTTCTAAGGTTTTTAAGTTTCCTTGTGTTAAGGCCCATTGACCTAGGTGGTCAACATCCCTCTTTTATCATTTATGTTCACACATTTGTTTATGAGCAATTTTTTTTTGTAGCTTATCTTAACATTTGTTGATGATAGTTCTAGCACTATTACATTAGTTATATAGAATTTTTACTTTGAATTTAGTTCATTTCCATTACTATTATTAATATTTTGTTCATTATGTATTATTCATTGTTTCTTACACTCTACTCTATTTTGCAACTACAAGAAACACTACAACCTTACATTTTGTTAGATTAGCCCTACCACAAGTTGTTTTAATGCATTGGATAGCTGCACTTTTTAATTTCCCAACTTCTCCTTAGCATCATTTCCATCAAATATCACATTTAGCATATTCACCTTCACATTAGACTATTTCTTGTAGAGAAATAAGGACACTTGTAGCAGTTTGCAACCCGACTTCTAAGCTTGCCCAAATTCACACGAAAAACATGATTTTCCTTAATTCTCTATACATGCTTTTTGTCTCGATACTCGATACCTAACATAAAAAAGAGCTTGCAGATTGAAGACCTAATGTCTCAATACTCGATATCTTGAAAAGCCAATGGTCTAGCTATCAAGCCACCGCGCGCTCGGAAGAGGCTAAAGAGTGTCATTGATACTAATTAGCTAATATCTTAACATCCAAAAGCCCAACATCCATGTCGTCGCTAAATGGTTACCACCTAGACATCACCTTGGTGCCACATCATAATGAAACGTTAGCATGTCAAATCAACCGCCACACAATTGACATGAGGTATCCCCGGTTCCACATCCACTCACCACATCATTACTCTATCGATATCAAGGTTTCTTGTTGGTGACTAGTGTCCTACTTACTAATGTCTACTACCCTATATTGTGACATTTTGATAGGTCAACATACCAACAACTAATACATTTCATTAGTGTTGGTTGACCTTGAGGTGTCCTTAATATAGTTAGCTTGAAATTTGACCTCTTGATGGACTATAGTCCCCAACCATGGAGTGAGAGTCCTTGAACCCTCTATCTCAATGAGCTAATGGATAATGTAGGATGATATGCTAATATCGATGACATGTTTGACATGGAATCTAGGTTAGTTTGGGCTTTTGATACAATTAGGTGATAGGGAGCACTATTTTCCATCATTATAAACCATAGGTATACAGATTTTATATGGGTGTTAATGTGAGGATAATTTTTTCCCCACAAGGATGGCTTTGTTTGTGGCCTTGGACATCATCTAAGGAGAAACACCATTATCATCCTAGGGCCAATGAGTGGTTTTGGTTGGTTTAGTAATAAGCCCAACACAACTTCCTAAGGATAGTAAATCCTCCTTACTACTGCTATGTGGTGATCCAGGAAACAAGATCTAGGTTTTTATTGCTTTTTGGACGGAAAGCATTCCTCCACTCAAGGATTTTTCCTCCTATCCACTTGTACAAACAATAGGATTGAGTAGCATAATAGGATTAGAAGAAAATAATAGGAAAATATGTGAATAATACAAGATGTTTAGATTCCAAGCATTTTTTGTAACTTTTACATGTACAAACAACATGTTTGTTAATCGAAGTGATATTTGATTTCATCTCTTAGTTTAGATTTCTTCTAAGGTTTTTAAGTTTCCTTGTGTTAAGTCCCATTGACCTAGGTGGTCAATATCCCTCTTGTATCGTTTATGTTCATGCATTTCTTTATTAGAAATGTTTTCTTGCAGCTTATCTTAACATTTGTTGATGATTGTTGTAGCACTGTTACATTAGTTGTATATAATTTTTACTTTGAATTTAGTTCATTTCCATTACTATTTTTAATTTTTTGTTCATTTTATGTTATTCATTGTTTCTTACACTCTACTCTATTTTGCAACTACAAGAAACACTACAACCTTGCATTTTGTTAGATTAACCCTACCACAAGTTGTTTTAATGCATTGGATATGTGCACTTTTCAATTTTCCAACTTCTCGTTAGCATCATTGCCATCCAATATCACATTTAGCATATTCACCTTCACATTAGACTATTTCTTGTAGAAAAATGAGGACACTTGTAGCAGTTTGCAACCCATCCTCTAAGCTTGCCCAAATTCACACGAAACACATGATAATTTGTGATTCAATGATTTGGGAAAATTTTGAATAGACAAATAATCAGTGATCCATGTGCTTTGATAATCCGTGATCCATGTTTTTTGAGGAGCCGATGCACACATTATCTCCAATATGGTTGGGGAGTATCCTGTAGCATTAGTAGGTGAGGCGCTTCTATCAACAACCCTTCTGGACTCCCAAGACAGTTTTATAAGCTCTGCATTTACTACCATTTTTTTCTGTTAGGCCAATCTTCGACAGTTTTTTCCTAAAACAGGTATGTGTTTAGGCTTTCTGTTTGTTTTATTAAAAAATAGCTCTTTGAATAAATTATTATCATATCATGTTGCCTGTTCATATTGTTGGGGCTACCTTTAGATTCTATCTTTTTTATTGTACAGACTTTCAAAACATACCCAACCCATTTCCTTTTAAGCTTTTCTAAGCATAGGATGATAATACGGGGAATTTTCTTGGATTAGATTCCATCTTAGTTATTTCCTCTACTTTTGGGCATATGTAAAGTTAAGTGCATTTTAATGGAATTTGATTGCTTCTTTCTTTGTGTTAAGATATCTGCAAATCTCCTTATTGACACTCTAACATCAACGTAAGTTCATCCATATGGCACCAATAGGATGCTCATCAAACTGAGTCAAACATGATCATCCCTTGACCCAATACAACTCCCAAAAACACTGATAACTTCTTGCTACACTAGCTATAACAACTTTATGAGATATGGCATCAACATTCAATCCTATTCCTTCACACAATTACCAATCCATGACTTCGAGGTGCAGCTCCACCATTGTCATGCTTTCAAGTCAATACCTTTGCTGCTAGTTACGGCCTATGGTCTAGCCCAGCAGCAAGTCTGGCCTTTGATCTTCTGTCAACAAATAATATCAATGTAGTAGTATAAGGTGTACAAGGACTTGACTCAATCTGTGTGTATTGATTTCAACTTTGGTCTAGGACAGATTTCATTAATATAATATGAATGTAGGTTACCAACCTTATAAACAATCCTCAGGAATAGTTTCAATCACAATTGTGTCATCATCATGTTGCCACTGAAATACTATGCTGATCCTTCAAGTCTCGATATGTTGTTAGGGCTTCTTCCCATCAATGGATTAGGGTCTTTCATTGATGTGGCTTAGGACCTCATCACAGCTCTGAAGCCTTCCTTTATAGTAGTATATAGTTCCTCTAGCTAGCATAGTAGAGCCCTCCTTAATTGCTGGTTAGAACCTCATTTGATAGCGTATAGATCCTCCTCATAAGATAACTGTAGAGAATTCTCGCTTCAACTTGACTGGGCTTCAAAACTGCAGCAAAGACGTGCTAGGTCTCCTTACTTGAACTACACCTAAAACACATCCTTTCGGACTGTGTGTTGAGTCTCTTTCTTATTGTTTATTAGGGGTTCATTTAGGCTCCCTTTGATTGCGTCTTAGCTATGAATAGAAGACTACAGCTAGGGGTCTTTTGGAGCTTCCTTTGATACCGTATGGAAGCCTCCTTGCTTTGATGAAGAACCTTCTTTTGGGATAGCGAAGGAGCCTCTCTTCAATGTGATTTAATCCCTTTAGGACAACATATAAGGCTTGTGGATAGGGTACATTTTACAATAGCTAGGGCTCCTCCAAGGCTGCGGCTATGACTCTTCCTTTAAGATTGTGTTTAGGGCAGCATTAGCCCTCCCTTGATAGTGGATTAGTGCACAACTGAACAAGAACTTCAACTCCAAGCTTTGGATTGTGATTAGGGCATCATATCTCTATTAGGACAACATATAGGATAATTCTTGACTATGGTCAGACTATCTCATTTCCTCCTACATCTAGGGCTTCATCATCTAGATCTCCCTTGCCACCAAAACCCAAAACAATTGGAGAGAGATCAAGAGTGAAGTGTGTGTACAAAATGACTTGAAAACCTCTTCTATTTATAATAAAATGTTGAGGATAGATGGGGGTAATTTGGTTGGTGGCCGACCTTGACGAATTGTCACATAACACAAATAAATTCATACCTCCATGAATACACGTTGGAATAAGATGATCTTTAGATCATTCCTACACCTCTTGAGGAGACTGTCCTATTGTGCCAATGCTGCACTATGTCATGGATGTCCCATTGTGCCACTGCTGCACTATGTCATGGCTGTCCCATTGTGCCACTACTGCACAATGTCATGGCTATCTTGTTGTGCTTTGCCATACCATAACAGCACCATGAATTTTCTGCACTAAATACTAGTTGTCCCATGTTGTACCATTGTACCATTGCTGTCCCATTGTGCATTATATTCCATTGACCATTGTTGTCCCATTGTTGTACCATATGCTGCACCATTCTACACCAAGTTACCTTTGTTATCCCATTGCTATATCATTGTAGCACCATGTAGCATTTCTATCCCACTACAACACCATACATCTTGCTATCCATATTGTTGCACCATTACTGCACCATACATCTTGCTATCATACGTCTTGCTGTCCATACTACTGCACCATTGTTGCACCATACATCTTGCTGTCCATACTGCTACAACATTGTTGCACCATACATCTTGCTGTCATATACTATGTTGTCTATAATGTTACACCATTCATCATAAGACTTGGATCTATCATTCATGACTGTGATTCAATCCAAACAACAGATAGATCATCCTTATTTAGAGCAACGTTAAGGATAGTTGAAGGTGTGGCTTCTTTATCTCAACTTTTACGTGTAAGAGCATTCCTTCCATGACAACAATGGTATTCCTTTCTCAACTAGGTAGAACTCCATCTGCTGATCCATATGTCTGGTTGTACTATCTCTGCCATTAGTGCCCTGCACTACTCTGCTCTATTGAGCTCTACTCTACTCTGCTGAACCATAAAGAGGAAGAATTGATTGAGAATGTCTCATACCATTCTCTACTGATCTGAAGTCAGTTTCATCTTAAGAGAGTGTGTCATATCACTCTTACTGACTTGAAGTTAGTTTTATTGATCCTACACCAATATCACAAGAGATTGTCTAAAACCACTCATACTGATCCCAGATTAGTTGGAGGTCATACTAGCATAGGGAGTATGATAGATACAACGATGCATCCATCGATAGTACTACTATGGTCCTTAACCCCATTTCCCTGCTCATTGATCAGATGAGAGGTACTTCTCATGAGTCCCAGACTGCATGGGTAGGATGCCTCAACAAGAGAACTAATCATCCTGTCCCACTAGAGAATTAATAATCCTGGCTCATAGGAGAATGAATTATCCTATCTTAAAGTGGCCTTGGGGTATCATAGGGGAAGTATAAGCTATTCATCCTATACACAATGCACCATTAAGGGAGGGTGAGTCACCCTATGGTCATGTGTTGCTCTAGTAAGTACACCAAGTCCCCTAGATCTCCTAGAGCTCAATGCATGCAACATGCAAGACCCTTATACAAAGGTCTCTCAATGACTCCAAGTCATTCGGGAAAGTCTATATCATCCACAATCTTCAAAAAATGGTTTGGATCATCTTCACCCTTAGTGAATCTCAGCTTCATCTGAAAACTATCAATCCTATCATATCAAACCCAAGGTGATTTGCATCATTATAGATGGATTTCTTCCACATGCATACATGAGATTCCCGATGAATCTCAAACCCCTCGGATTGTTCCAAGCCTGTGAACCTGCTACATGAGGGGAATGGTCCCTTTGTAAGATTTTCCTTCGGTGCATCTCAGACATGTACCTTCATGCTCCTTTTGAATTCAGGCATCCCAGTCACCATATAAGCTGCTTCGGGTAGGGCCCCACAATAAGTAGACCTCCAGTGCTATAGATGAGACGTGTCAACTAACATGGTCCCCAATTGACCATCCTGCAACATGGTACAACTTTCCAACCCTAAACCCATTACTAAAAGCATCTTTGAAAATTCTATTTTCAAACACGTACCTTTCCATCGATGAATGCCATCCTGAAACCTTTGAATTCCATTGTCGAAATGGACACTAGGTTCTTCTTGTGATCAATTACATAAAAAATACTCTGCAAATGAATCGAGTTACCCTCATTCAATTGAGGGGTAACTTTTCCCACACCCTTTCTAGGATAGGTGGCATCGGCTCCAAGTATAATCCCATGATTGTGTCTTATCAAATTCAAGAGAGCACACTTCTATCCGATGAAGTGTCTTGAAGCACTATAATCAATAAGCCAGATTCCCACAAAATATGAAGGAGACGACCAATACAAGACAATTCTTCTTTATCTTATAAGAAACAACATTTAATTATTCATATCTGGGATTCCTTCCTTTCCTTGAAGAGTTGGCCGTTTCCTTGATGACCTGCATTATCTATCATTCCTTTGATCATTGAAGATATCATTGGAATGATTGTTATCTTCATCAATAGATGTGTCCCTACCATTTGGACACTCCTTCGCATAATGGCCGAACTTATTGTAAGCAAGAAATCTACCTTTCCTTTCACCCTAAGATCCAGACTTCCCATTGAAGCGATATGTAGGTAGGCCATCAGAAGCTTCCGCTACACCATTCTGATGATATAAGCTGCTTCGAATTTACCATTGGTGAATTTGAAGAGCGATGAGGAATCCATTGATTCTTTTGTCCTTTCCCAAATGTCTTCAGTGATTGCTCTTTCACTCTTGCTTGGGATTTTTCTTCACCTTAGCTCTGATGCCATGTTAGGTTTAGGTATGTTCTATGCTTAAAGCAATTTATTTCAATTTTCATGGTTAACTCAATATCTTTTTCAGAATAGAAATCACATCAGAATTAAAGTAAACTACAGATAGAACATAAACATAAATCGTAGAAGACAAGACAAGACAAGAGGACACAAGATATGGCGCTAGCTAGGGAAAAAACACAATGTGGGGAAACCCTTGATCAATTATTCTTATATGCTCTTCAATAGCTCAACACAGCGAGAGAGAGAGAGAGAGAGAGAGAGAGAGAGAGAGAGAGAGAGTACATTTACAACAAAGGTCTCATTGTTGTATCATTGCAACACTATGTAGCATTGTTGTCCCACTGAGGCATCCATTGATAGTACTACTATGGTTCCTAACCCCATTTCCCTGCTCATTAATCACATGAGAGGTACTTCCCATGAGTCCCATACAGCATGGGTAGGATGCCTTGATAGGAGAGCTAATCATCTAGTCCACAGGACAATGAATCATCCCATCCCACAGTTTCCATGGGAGAAATAATCATCCCATCCTAGAGGAGAACAAATCATCCTGCTTCACAGTTGCCACGGGAGAACTAATCATCTCGGACCACATGAGAACTAATCATCATGTTCCATAGTTTCCATGGGAGAACTAATCATCGCAGACCACAAGAGAACTAATCATCCTGTTCCATAGTCGCAATGGGGTATCAGAAGGGAAGGTTGAACCTATCACCCTATACATAGCGCACCACCAGGTGAGGGTGAATCACTTTGTGGTTGTATGTTGCTCTAAGAAGTACCCTGCGCCCCCTAGAGCTCCCAGAGCTCAATGTGTACATCATACATGACCCTCATAAGGGTCTATGAATGACACCAAGTCGTTATCAGAAAGTCAAGAATTTGACTTTTCCCCAGGGCTTTGACAAAATGTATGTTTCCTATACATCAATCTCAATGCGATGGAGCCTCCTCACTCATCGACTTACCATAAGGTAGTACCTCATGTCTATTTTCTAGAGAAATCATCGAACACAGGATTCCTCAAAAATCAAATCCCCCCCAGTTCTCACAGTGGATCACAGTGGTATTCATCATATGTACAAACAACTCTTTGAAGAGCTTCCACAACTAGGCAAACTCATATGAGATCATACATGTAGCTATGTATTCAGTCTCGATGGTTCTTATATAAACCAACTTCTACTTCTTTCTCATCCATGATATCAAAGTAGAACCCAAAGAGAACTAGCATTGAGAAGTGTTCTAGTGATCCTCCACACTACCTGCCGAGTCAGCATTTGAATAATCATGCAGCTTCATATTTCCAGCAGTGTACCTAAATCCATGAAAGATTGTGCCCCGAATATATCTCAAAAGATTCCTGGCACCAATCTAGTGAGGCTCAAACAAATATGAGCTCACCATGCTAACTACAAAACATATGTCCGAACAGAAGTTCACCAAGAACATCAATGCAAATGAGCTTATGAAGCTTAGATGCATTTCCCAAATTTGGTCCGGCATCATCACCATATATCTTCTGAAAGTTAAGATCCTTAACGTAGTCAGGAGCTTACAATTTACCATTCCACATCCAAAATCCAACTCCCTCTTACTTCTGCAAGTGTGAGGGTGTGCACCTATTTGAAATAGATCGTCCTTAGAAGGTGCTGGTATGAGAGGTCTATCAGCCACAACCTTCAAACAATGGTTTGGATCGGCTTCACTCTTAGTGAATCTTAGCTTCATCTGACAGCTATCAATCCTATCATATGACACCCTAGGAGTTTTGCTTCAAGCCATAGAGGGCTTTCTTCTACTTACATACGTGAGATTCCTGGTCATGAATCTCAAACCCCTCGAGTTGTTCCAAACCTGTGGACCTGCTACATGAGAGGAACGGTCCCCTTGTAAGATTTCCCTTCGATACAACTTAGAGATGTACTGTCATGCTCTTTTTGAATTCAGGCATCCCTGTCACCATCTGACTCATAGACCTCGAGTGTTATGTGTCAATGGAAATGGTCCCCAGTGGAGGGTTGGGCCTCCTCTTTTAATCTTGATGCATTACCAGGAATTTTTAACTGTCTTAGAGGGTTGAAATGTTACAGATGGAGTATAACCCTTGACTACTTCATATTCCAAAATGACATATGGAGAACCACCTACAAATGAGCTCAACCATTAAAAGAATAAAATAAGCTATAAGCCCATAAGCCCTTTCAAAGTTTGTCTGCTTGCGAAATCTTTTAAAGTTCCTTAAGGCCATACTTGATTTTAGAGAGAACAGTGAATTAATATTTTGGTGCTAACTATTAATGCCAATATTGGTTGGTCGACTGTAGATATATATGCTAAACAGAATAGTACTGAGAGAAGGATCTGCAAAGAATAGAGCTTGACTTCAAATGGTCCTTCTTGCACCCAATCCTTGCTCTTCTTCAATTAGTTGTCATGAAAAGTTCATCCAAAAGATACGAAGTACAAAATATCATGAATCAAGCTTCCTAGATGTGAATCAGTCTTGTTCACAATGTGGATTTTGAACAAGACTATTGCATTACACTGTCTCGGTCAAACGAGCTGTAACATAGCTATCATCACTGGTTCAGGTTTTTAACTATATATATTTGATAAGTATGCAAACTTATCTATACATAATTACAAGTGCAGTGAGACTATATGCAATACTAACTAATCAAAGACTAAACCTAATAGTGATGACACCTTCAACAAGGTCTTTGAGTTGCCATACCATCGTGATAACTGATTCACTGAGATGCGAATGTGCTGAAGTACGGATATCAATACTTTAGTCTGGGATTACAATGATGCCACTGTCCTGAATAGAAAGCCATACCAAAATATACAGTGACAAAAATATTCATAAGAAACCAGACAGTGGATATGGATAATCCATACATCAAATAATGTCAAATGTAGGGATGACTAATCATACTACCGAAATCAATATTGTAAAGTAGAGAATACCCGAAATGCATGGTAGATATACATTGCAATTATAGATCCTACGGGTAAGGCGAATGAGTAGTAGATGGCGGTCTGGTCCATAGAGCTTTAGTCTATCATTTGCAATTAGAATGATTCCAATGAATATCTTCGAACTCAATAGAATATCCAATGTGATTTCTGTTAGATCCAGAAGTCCAATAATACCCACAAAAAGTGGTTTCTCATTGAAAATTGAACACACAGTGAAGGGAATTAGAAGGATGGAACCTGATTGTTTTATAGTGGTCCACTATAAGTAACATCTTAGAGTATGTTTATGGAATATAATGCCTAGAAATTGATACACAGACACAACACAATAGTTCATAACAGTGTTTGTATCACCATCAAACTCTAAATCCCATAAGCTGAGTGGTAAGAGCAGCCAGATCTTGTTTATGACTACGTTGAGGAAATGTCCTCTTACTGGTTCAATATCATTTTGACCTATATCATTGATGAATCTGGAGTGCACCCTTTCCAAGCCCCAAAATTGTCCCTCAGCATTGACTTCATGTGGATTTGTTAGAGGTTTTTTGTCTACATTTCCTTTTAAAAATCTAGTGCATGAATGATTCTCCACATGTTCATGGAGAAGAGAACACATTTGCATTTGATGTGGTCCAGAGAGAAATTTTTTATTTGGTCAAGCTTGTATTCTTCATCAATGATTTCCTTAACATCGTTTTCATTCTCATCACTGTAGTTGTATATGTTATCGAGGGTTTCATTACAGGTTTAATCAATCTTCTGGGGCTGACCAACTTTGTTATTGTCAACAATAGAGCTATCTATAGGTAGAAATGGATTTGCATGACTTAAAGCTTCAATAATTATGTGTTTATAATGTACCCTTTGTTTTTCTGCCAAGGAATATCCATCACTTATGTCAATAACTTTTTCTTCTAGATGAGTATTGACAGTAAAAGGATGAGACTTCCCTATCCTATTTGGCTTGAGGAATAAATTTAGATTGTGG
Organism: Pinus taeda; assembly: GCA_000404065.3. Lineage (NCBI taxonomy): Eukaryota > Viridiplantae > Streptophyta > Pinopsida > Pinales > Pinaceae > Pinus > Pinus taeda. The sequence continues at coordinate 65,716 of APFE030650192.1, read as the reverse complement.
GCATAAAAAATAGCAAGACTGTCAGATTCCATGATATAAGATCTTTTAGGATTGAACTATAAAATTAATTGTTTCTTCACTCATATAATCATAATGGTCACATTATTGCTTTGCTGGCTTTGAAAAAGTATATTGACCTCAAACTCTAGGAAACCATGATTACTTCCCTTTATTTCTTACACGATCATGATCAACATCAAAGTGCAACATGGGGGTTGCCTTACTCCTAATCAAACTCACAATGAAATGTTGAGGTGCAAGTGTATTACTATGAAAGTCTACAACTACCTTACTTTCAGTGTCTGTGAAAATAGGATTAGCTTATTGAACTGTATTTCTTTGACCTCAAAAGGGTATTCAAGATTTAAATTATCATTAAGGAAAGCATGATCTTCATCATACCTTTCATATGGTTGATCTTTTGGGTTAGAAACATGGTTTTTACCTGCCTAGAACTACAGATGGGTTGTATCAATGGTGGAAATATTCAAAAAATCTTCATTTCCTCTATTTATCACTTTGTCATGTAGGAAAATAGAGTACAGGAATATGGGTTAGTTTGACTCATAACTCTAAAGTTGTTGAGTCTCAATTGTGATTATGTGATCTTGGAAGGTTTTGAGAGTATATAAACTCTTCTCAATGTATGACCTTTCCTTGCAAGACTTGGAGAGGGGGATATAGAGTCTTCTTATTGGAATGCAGAGGTTGTTTGACATTCTGTAATTTCTTATTATCTAATCATATGAAGAAAAAATAGAGTTACAAGAATACAAGTTTAAATGCCAGGCCTTCTTTTACTTATGTTTCGGAGAACAAATATCAACTGATCATTCTAAACAAGAAAACACAATAGCCAAACTCATTCCTATACCTCTTTAATTTTTCTCCTTTCCAAATAGGCTAAATGATCCTAAATTCAGAGGCAAAGTACTAGCCTTCTCTTCATGTAATCTCAAAATAATTCTGAGGGCCAACCCACCTTCATTGGATGAATGGAAAGGTATTAGCACATCTATTTAGGGTGCATCTTTATGTGCATTTGTGGCTTCTTCAGCACAAACATACACCACAGAGATGATTCGATTTTGTGCTTGTGCTAAGGTGAGAAATGCCATTTTATAAACAATGCTGCTCAATGTTCCTTGAACAGAGTTTATTTTGTTATAATCCTTGTTGACATGTGAAGGGTTGTCAGACCTTGTATATTCTCATGATGTAGATGTATTATTTAAGTTAGTGAAACTGGCACCTCCCTGTTGACATATTTTCATAACCAAAATGCCAAATGCTATAGAGAAAAGGATGATCAAGGTTGCAGTGAATGAACTCCAATGTTTTTGCTGAGGTAGAAGCCATGCTTCTTTCAAGTCAAATTTCTAGTGCTACATTTCTCAAGGTAATTCAGGGCATGTTCTCTCCTTCTTCCTCACTTAATGAGGGAAAGGATCATTAGGTACCAACTTATACATATCATGATGAAAGTTTTATTATAATCACGAGTCTAAATTTAGCTGTTGAACTTCTATGGCAACAACTGGGTCTCTACATCAGTAAGATAGAAAAATTGGTCATCTTCATTGTCTACTGTACCTTGTGTCTTCTGATGCGAATGGATTTTTACTCCTTCCATGACCTGGAAGAATGGATTTTTACTCCCTCTACGACCTGGAACACAAAAGATCTTGCCATATATTGACGTATTTTTGTAATATGTGAAAAGTTGCAACCTCATTAAATGACACTTACACAACTAGAATACATTAGTGCTACCTCTAGAGAGATAAAATCAACTGCAAGTTCATCTGATTCCTCAGTGCACAAGATATTGGCCCATTGTAAGAGATACCTCAAGGAGTTAAAACTCAATCCACAAACCGTTGAAGAGTTAGATCCAACATTCAGTATTGTAATGAGAATATATGAAATACACCAATCTTATCTATGCATTCATAAGCAACATCTGACAACACATTTGGCAACAAGCCTCTAGTTTTTACTAGAGATGCATGAGAATATATGAAATACACGAATATTATCTATGCATTCATAAGCAACATCTGACAAACACATTTGGCATCTAGCCTTTAGTTTTTACTAGAGATGCATGAAGCATTATATAAACACAATGCAGTCTTTTGGGAAGTCCATTGAAATGTACAACATTACTATGGAAGCCAAGTTAAGCATTGATCTTAGACCTTGCTTGCACATTTCATGTATTGTTGTAGTAGTGACATAAAAATAGACTAGGTCAGTTATATCATATATGTCAAAGATAGTTTAACTCAAAGAATGAAACTGCCATTTAAGCTATAAACCTGACTAAATGGTCCAAACCTGAAACTGTGACCCTTTATTGCAAATTGTATTTGCTACCAATTAATCATAGTTAAATGGTTTTAGATTTAACATGAGAATAATATTATGGACGAGCAATTGGGTTTGGAAAGTCACCATAGAACAAAAGCCAATGGGTTAATCTCCTAAAACAAGGTGTTAAAATAGTTAGCTGAGAGGTACATTTTGCATCAAGATATCCCCTAGACTGACATCTATATATGAGGAAGCAAAAGCATGGAAAATGTTTGGTTAGGTAGGAATACAGCTTGTCAATTTGGTCTAGCTTGAGTGATTAAAAGAGAAGGTTGTTACGCTCTCCACCATTTCATGGATTGATATAGAGATGAGACAAAAGAGGCTCTCTCTTGAGAATATATGAAATACACCAATCTTATCTATGCATTCATAAGAAACATCTAACAAACACATTTTGCATCTAGCCTTTAGTTTTTACTAGAGATGCATGAAGAATTTTATAAACACAATGCAATCTTTTGGGAAGTCCATTGAAATGTGGAACATTACTATGGAAGCCAATTTAAGCATTGATTTTTGACCTTACATGCACATTTCATCGATTGTTGTAGTAGTGACATAAAAATAGACTAGGTCAGTTATATCATATATGTCAAAGATAGTTTAACTCAAAGAATGAGACTGCCATTTAAGCTATAAACCTGACTAAATGGTCCAAACCTAAAACTATGACCCTTGCAATTTGTATGTGCTACCAATTAATCATAGTTAAATGGTTTTAGATTCAATAGGAGAGTAATATGATGGAGGAGCTACTGGGTTTGGAAGGTCACCATAGAACAAAAGCTAGTGGGTTAATCTCGTAAAACAAGGTGTTAAAATAGTTCGCTGAGATGTACATTTTGAATCAACATATCCCCTAGACTGATATCTTTTTATGATGAAGCAAAAGCATGGAAAATGTTTGGTTAGGTAGGAATATAGCTTGTCAATTTGGTCTAGCTTGAGTGATTAAAAGAGAAGGTTGTGAGGCTCTCCACCATTTCATGGATTCATATATAGATGAGACAAAGGAGGCTCTCTCTTGAGAATATATGAAATACACAAATCTTATCTATGCATTCATAAGAAACATCTGATAAACACATTTGGCATCTAGCCTTTAGTTTTTACTAGAGATGCATGAAGCATTATATAAACACAATGCAATCTTTTGGGATGTCCATTCAAATGTGGAACATTACTATGGAAGCCAAGTTAAGCATTGATTTTAGACCTTGCATGCACATTTCATGGATTGTTGTAGTAGAGACATAAAAATAGACTAGGTCAGTTATATCATATATGTCAAAGATAGTTTAACTCAAAGAATGAAATTTCCATTTAAGCTATAAACCTGACTGGATGGTCCAAACCTGAAACTATGACCCTTCCTTGAAAATTGTATGTGCTACAAATTAATCATAGTTAAATGGTTTTAGATTCAATACGAGAGTAATCTTATGGAGGAGCTATTGGGTTTGGAATGTCACCATTGAAAAGAGGCCAGTGGTTTAATCTCCTAAAGGAAGGTGTTAAAGTAGTCTGCTGAGGGGTACATTTTGCATCAGGATACCCCTAGACTCATATCTGTTTATGAGGAAGAAAAAGCATGGAAAATGTTTGGTTAGGTAGGAATACAACTTTTCAATTTGGTCTAGCTTGAGTGATTAAATGAGAAGGTTGTTAGGCTCTACACCATTTCATGGACTGATATAAAGATGAGACAAAAGAGGCTCTCTCTTGAGAATATATGGAATACACCAATCTTATTTATGCATTCATAAGCAACATTTGACAAACACATTTGGCATCTAGCCTTTAGTTTTTACTAGAGATGCATGAAGCATTATATAAACACAATGTAATCTTTTGGGAAGTCCATTCAAATGTGGAACATTACTATGGAAGCCAAGTTAAGCATTGATTTTAGACCTTGCATGCACATTTCATGGATTGTTGTAGTAGTGACACAAAAATAGACTAGGTTAGTTATATCACATATGTCAAAGATAGTTTAACTAAAAGAATGAAACTTCCATTTAAGCTATAAACCTGACTAAATGGTCCAAACGTGAAACTATGAACCTTCCTTGCAAATTGTATGTGCTACCAATTAATCATAGTTAAATGGTTTTAGATTCAAAACGAGGGTAATCTGATGGAGGAGCTATTGGGTTTGGAAAGTCACCACAGAACAAAGGCTAGTGGGTTAATCTCCTAAAACAAGGTGTTAAAATAGTCTGTTGAGATGTAGATTTTGCATCAGGATATCCCCTAGACTAATATCTTTTTATGAAGAAGAAAAAACATGGAAAATGTTTTGTTAGGTAGGAATATAGCTTGTCAATTTGGTCTAGCTTGAGTGATTAAAAGAGAAGGATTTTAGGCTCTCCACCATTTCATGGATTGATATAGAGATGAGACAAAAGAGGCTCTCTCTTGAGAATATATGAAATACACCAATCTTATCTATGCATTCATAAGAAACATCTGACAAACACATTTGGCATCTAGGCTTTAGTTTTTACTAGAGATGCATGAAGCATTATATAAGCACAGTGCAATCTTTTGGGAAGTCCATTCAAATGTGGAATATTACTATGGAAGCCAAGCTAAGAATTGATTTTAGACCTTGCATGCACATTTCATGGATTGTTGTAGTAGTGACATAACAATAGACTAGTTTAGCTATTACATATATGTCAAAGATAGTTTAACTCAAAGAATGAAACTACCATTTAAGCTATAAACCTGACTAAATGGTCCAAACCTGAAACTGTGACCCTTCCTTGCAAATTGTATGTGCTACCAATTAAGAATAGTTAAATGGTTTTAGATTCAATACGAGAGTAATCTTATGTAGGAGCTATTGGGTTTGGAAAGTCACCACAGAACAACGGCCAGCGGGTTAATCTCCTAAAACAAGGTGTTAAAATAGTCTACCGAGAGGTACATTTTGCATCTGGATATCCCCTAGACTAATATCTTTTTATGAGGAAGCAAAAACATGGAAAATATTTGGTTAGGTAGGAATACAGCTTGTCAATTTGGTCTAGCTTGAGTGATTAAAAGGGAAGGTTGTTAGGATCTCCACCATTCATGGATTGATATAGAGATGAGACAAAAGAGGCTCTCTCTTGAGACTTGACTAGGTCATTCATAATAGTTGTGGTGTTGGTGCCTTAACTTAGCCAGAAAATGCCAAAAATCTATTGATTAAAAAAATTTATTACTGGATCTAACTCAGAGTATCCCATAGTCATTGAATATGACATGCATGGTTTTACCAAGGAGGTCGTAAACTTTTGAATAATGAAACTTTACATTGGTATGGTAAACCTACATGGGGAGAAATGAAATTTTTTTTAATAAGATGCTAGCAAAACATAGACACTGCTATGTGGGATTATTGCTTGGTACCTACAGATTGCACAATGATCTCTGTTGGTTGAGCCAACAGGAATTGGTTTCTTCAGGTGGATCTTTTTGGTACAAATGTTCCTTTCCTTGTAAGACCTTCATAAGGGTATATAGATTCTTGTCAATAGAATGCATATTTGTCTGCATAGTTGTTTATTATGTAATCATCTAAAGGAAAACTAATTACATGAATATGGGTTAGGATGCCTCATAACTGTATAGATGTTGAGGCTCAATTGTGATTACGTGATCTTGGAAGATTTTGAGAGTATATAAACTCTTCATGCATTATGATTTCTCTAGAAATGTTCTCAAGGCAACTATTCCAAAAATAAATAAAAAATATCTTTTATCATTAAACAGAGATTGTTTTCCTTTAGAAACAAAGAGACATTGTCTTTACAATACCTTCTTTTGTTTGTGGCATGTAAGGAAATCTTGAGAGTAATCTAGAATAGGAAAACTAGTTGGTTAGCTTGTGATAAAGGTGAGTAACTGCTTGGACAATAACTTTTGAGCCTGCCACATTCTTCTAAGAACATTGGATCTAGAAATCTCGAAGGCTTCAACTACATTGATTATGTCATAGAAGTTGGAAGAACCAGAGATGTCATGGATGTGTAATTGTTAACATTATGAAGATGATAGCACGTACATTACCAATCATAGTGCAAACAACAAATTTTACCACTAATGTAGTTCATCGGTGTTAATTTAGGTATGTTCTATGCTTAGAGAAATTTATTTCAATTTTCACAGTTAACCCAATATCTTTTCCAGATTATCAATCACATCAGCATTAAAGTAAATTGCAAATAGAACATAAACATAAATCACAGAAGATGAGCGAAAGAGGACACAAGATGTCATGCTAGCTAGCAACAAACCCCAATGTGGGGAAACCCTTGATCAATTCTTCTTATATGTTCTTCAATAGTTCAACAAAGAGAGAGAGAGAGATAATATGCTTACAACAAAATTCAACACTTTGACTTATCTAGATAAGTGCATAGATAATCTCTAAGAATATGATAAATGAGATCAGTTGAAGACATGTTGCTTCCACTGATTCTCCAAGGTGACTCCTTCACCTATCGTTGTGCTGTATTTTGTTATCATGTTGCACCTCACCGTGCTGCACCATGTTGCACCCATCATCACTATGTTGCATCTCATCATGCTTCATTAATCATGACTGTACCCATCACTGTACTGCATTATGTGCCATTGTTGCACCATGTTTCCATACTAACCTATGTGTTGGTTGCATCTTGCTTGCTTGTTGTCCCTAGCTTGCTTGTTGTCCTTGCATGCTAGCATTCCCTTGCATGCTAGTTGTAACATTGTATGCTTGGTGTATTTGCTACTATGTACCATACAACTATCCCAATGTTAGTTAGTTGTCCCTTCCATGATGTTCTCCTTCGGAGACAGAAGCTCTAGCTATTTTGGCAGTTCTTGGTAGTTCCAATAGTTCCGGTAGTTCTGGCTATTCCTGACAATTTCGACAATTTCAGTTGTTCCCAGCAGTCCCAGCAGTTGCAGCAATTCCAGTTGTTCTCGGCAATTCCTGGCAGTTTTGGCAATTTCGGCAATTTCTGTTGTTCCCAGTAGTTCCAACAATTATGACTATTCTAGGCAGTTCCAACCTTTTCGGCTTTATTGTTTTGAGGCTTCTATGATTAGTTCTTTGTGTGCATTTTTCTTCTAGATTTCTCGCATCCATGATTGTTGATGCAGTTCCAGAGTTCGCGGTAGTTCCGGTAGTTCCGTCTTCTGTCCTCTGCGTTAGCTGCCTGGCTATTCTGGTAGTTACGGCTGTTGCCGACAATTCTGACTATTCACGATAGTTTTGTCAGTTCCGACAATTCTGACCATTCCCAGCAATTCCAGTAGTTTCGGCTTTTCTGGCTATTCCCGATAGTTCTAGCAATTCTTTCTATTCTTCATAGTTCCGATAGTTCCAACAATTCTGGCTATTCCCAGTAGTTTCGGTAGTTCTGACTTTTCCAGCTTTTCTGGCTAATCCTGGCAGTTCCTACAGTTCCATCTTTTCCTGGCAGTTCCATTAGTTTCAGCTTCTGCCCTCTGTGTCAGCTTCTCAGCTATTCCAGCAGTTCTGGCTGTTCTCGATAGTTTTGACTATTCCCGACAGTTTCGACAGTTTTGGTAATTCCGACTATTCCTGACAGTTCTAGCTTTTTCGGCTATTCCCAGCAGTTCCAGCTTCTGCCCTTTGGATTAGGGCAGCGTTATCCCTTAGGATATCTCGTCCTACTAAAACCCAAAGACAAGTAGAGAGGAAGAGATCCAAATTGTGTTAAAATGACTTGAAGGTGACCTCTAGTTATACTAAAACGTTGAGCACAAGTGGGGTTTATTTGGTTGCTGGCCGACCTTAATGAATTGTCCCATAACGCAAATAAATTCATATCTCCATGAATACTTATCAGAATTAGATGATATTTAGATCAATCCTACACCTCTCGACGAGAAGGATCCAAGAAAAATATTAGCTTCCATTAATAAGATGACTCACATGGATTTTGGCCCTAGTTTTCAATTTTAACACTCCCTCTCAACTAGGGAGAAGTCCATCCACTGATCCATATGTTCGAGTGTACTATCTTTGCCATCAGTGCCCTACACTGTTCTGATCTGTTGAGCTCTACTCTGCTTTGCTCTACTCTACTGAACCATGAAGAAGAAGAATTGATCGAGAATGTCTCATACCATTATCTACTGACCCGAACTCAGTTTCATCTGAAGAGAGTGTGTCACATCACTCTAACTGACTTGAAGTCAGTTTTATTCATCCTAGATCAATATCAGAAGAGAGTGTCTTAATCCATGTATACTGATCCTAGATTAGTTTCATTGATCCCAGATCAATGGAGGTCATCCTAACATAGGGAGTACAATAGATAGAATGATGTGTCCATCGATAGTAATACTATGGTCCCTAAACCCTTTTCCCTGCTCATTGATCATATGAGAGGTACTTCCCATGAGTCCCGGACTGGATGGGTAGGATGCCTTGATAGGAGAACTAATGATCCTATCCACAGGAGAACGAATCATCATGTCCCATAGTCACCATGGGAGAACTAATCATCTCGACATACAGGAGAGCTAATCATCCTTTTTTACAATTGCCACGGGGGAACTAATCATGCAGTTTCATATTTCTAGCAGTGTATCTCAATCCATGAGAAATTGTGCCCCGAAGATTTCTCAGAAGATTCTTGGCACCAATCCAGGTGGCTCAACCAAATATGAGCTCACCATTCTAACTATAAAACATATGTCTGGACAGAAGTTCACCAAGAACATCAACGCGAATGAGTTTATGAATCACAGAGGCATTTCCCAAATCTAGTCTGACATCACTACCATATAACTTCTAAAAGTTAAGATCCTTGAGGTAGTCACAGGTTTGCAGTTTATCATTCCACATCTAGAATCCAACTCCCTCTTACTTATGCAAATGAGAGGATCTGCACCTGTCAGAAATAGGTCACCCTCATAAGGTGCTGGTATGAGTGGTCTATCATCCACAACCTTGAGGTAATTGTTTGGATTGGTTTCACTCCCAATGAATCTCAGCTTCATCTGATAGCTACTAATCCTCTCATACTATGCCCAGGGAGTTTCTCTTCAAGCCATAGAGGGCTCTCTTCCACCTGCATACGTGAGATTCCTGATCATCAATCTCAAACCCCTTAGGCTTTTCCAAACCTGCAAACCTGCTACATGAGGGGAATGGTCCCTTTGTAAGATTTTCCTTTGGTACATGTCAGACATGTACTTTTATGTTCTTTTTGAATTCAGGCATTCCTGTCACCATCTGACTCACAAACCTTTGGTGCTATGTGTCAATGGACATGGTCCCCAATGGACTTCTTGCAACTTGATACAGCCCTGGACTCAAAAACATCTTTGAAAATTCTATTTTCAAACACGTACCTTTCCATCGATGAGTACCACCCTGTAACCTTTGACTTCCATTGCTAAAATGGATACCAGGTTCTTCTTGTGATCAAGTACATAAAAGATATTTTGTAAATGAATCGAGTTACCCTCATTCAATTGAGGGGTAAAATTCCCTACACCCTTACTGGGATAGGTGGCATTAGCTCCAAGTATAATCCCACAATTGTTTCCATCTCTACCAAATTAAAGAGTGCACCCTTCTATCTGATGAAGTGCATTGAAGAACTACAATCAATAAGCCATATTCCCAAAGAATCTGAAGGAGAGGGCCAATACAAGATAACACTTCTTTATCTTATCAAAAACAACATTTGATTCTTCATTCCTTCAGTTCCTTGATTTCTTTGAAGAGTCAAACATTTCCTTGCTAACCTGCATAACCTTTCACTCCTTTGATCATTGAAGATGTCCCTGGAATGATTGTTATCTTCATCAAGGGATGTGTCTCTGCCATTCGGACACTCCTTCACATAATGGTTGAACTTATTGCAACCAAGGCATCTACCTTTCCTTGCACCTTTAGATCTAGACTTCCCATTGAAGTGATCTTTAGGTAGGCCATCAAAAACTTCTACTGCGCCATTCTGATAATATTCTCTGCTTTGACTTCACCCTTGGTGAATTTGAAGAGGGATGAGGAATCCGTTGATCCTTTTTTTCTTTCCCAACTGTCTTTGGTGATTTCTCTTTCACTCTTGCTTGGGAATTGCCTTCACCTTAGCTCTAATTCCATGTTAATTTTAGGTATGTTCTATGATTAGAGCAATCTATTTCAATTTTCACAGTTAGCTCAATGTCCTTTCCAGATTAGTCATGACATCAGCATTAAAGTAAACTGCAGATAGCACATAAACATAAATCGCAGAAGACAAGCTAAGACAAGAGGAAACAATATGTGGCACTAACCAATGACAAACCCCAATCTGGGAAACCTTTGATCAATTCTTCTTATATGTTCTTCAATATTTCTGTAGAGAGAGAGAGATTGTACATTTACAATAGAAGTCGACACTTTGACTTATCTAGATAAGAGCATAGATAATCTCTAAGAATATGATACGTGAGATCAGTTGAAGACATGTTGCTTCAACTGATTCTCCAAGGTGACTCGTCCACCTATCATTGTGCTGCATTTCATCATCATGTTGCACCTCACTGTGCTGCACCATGTTGCACCCATCATCACTATGGTGCATCTCATCATGCTTCATTGATCATGACTGTACCCATTACTATATTGCATTATGTGCCATTGCTGCACCATGTTTCCATACTAACCTATGTGCTGGCTGCATCTTGCTTGATTGTTGTCCATAGATTGCTTGTCGTCCCTAGCATGCTTGTTGTCCTCAACATGCTTGCTGTTGCATGCTAGCTGTCACTTGCATGCTACTTGTAACATTGTATGCTTAGTATATTTGCTGCTAAGTACCATACAAATATCCCAATGTTAGTTAGCTTTCCCTTGCATGTTTCTCTTCTTTGGAGACAAATGCTCTAGTTGTTCTAGTAGTTTCCGACAATTTCGATAGCTCCCAACAGTTCCGGCAGTTCCAGCAATTCTGGTTGTTTCCGACAGTTTCGGCAATTCCGACTATTCCCAGCAGTTTTAGCAATTCTAGCTTTTGCCCTCTATGTTAACTTTCCCACCTATTCCGGCAATTCCTGGCAATTTCAGCAATTTTCGTTATTCCTGGCAATTCCTCTAATTCCTGCTATTCCTGATAGTTTTGGTAGTTCTAGTAGTTCCGACTGTTCCCAATGGTTCCAACTATTCCTAGCAGTTCTAGTAGTTTCAGCAAACCAAACACGTCAAGTTGAAGAAGATGGAACATCTGCTCTTTTAAGATTGCTTCCTTCGACTTACACACAAAATTCTTTGTTAAAATATATCAATGAGGCTCATCAAAAGCTCAATTACCCATCAATATCACAGCCAACAATGATTAAGACCTGGAATACTAAGTTTTGAGATGTGGCATTTTCAAAGAACACCAAATTTAGTAAAGGCAGTGAATGTATTGCGTTGAAATCACAAATGAAGTCAACAACTACAAAAGAGTTGGAAGAAAAGGCACGAGTTAGGTTGACGAAACATAACAAGATTGTTATGTGTGGAAGATACTACTACTATGCCCATAGAATTATGTCAGAGTGGCTTCGAAAGGAGTATTTGAGCATTATCCATGATAAAATGGACAAAACAAAGACTTCAATCCCAAGGCTACGTATCAAATCAAAATCTATTGTAGGAACAAATTTAGGTTTGTCATTGACAAGTATGCTTACACATGGGCATAAGGCAGGAGGTTTTGGTAATTTCTCCTTACCATTTGTCCATATGGGATTACAATTTACTATTGGATCCCTTGCAAAGTGTTTAAGGGAACTTGAAGACCCACAAATGGATATGTATGGTGATCTACTTTATGAAAGTGGAATTTCAAGAAACCCACTTACAAATGCATTACTTGACACCTCTATTTACTCAAAATGTCAAGGGTACAAGGATGATTTTATATCTCATGGAAGTTCAAAAAGTCAAAATGTTGATTTTAAACTTCTTCCTCCACATTTGTTGTTACCATTGGACAATGCAGCAAGTGATAATAAGAATCGCTATCTTTTCATGTTTCTATCACTTTTAACTTCACTTGGTGTCTTTATCACTATTGAGGTTTGGTTCTTGCCTATGGGGTACACCCATGAAGACATAGATGGAACCTATGGAATAATGTCTTCCAACCTAAAAAGTAAAGATATGTATTCTTTACCTAAAATGATGGATACATATCGCATAATTGAAGAGAATCGAGTGTTTCCACTTACACTTATTGACAAGGTCTATGACTTCAAAAGTTTCCTTAATGGATACATTAAGGAGGGAAAAATGCACTATTTAAACATCTTAATGTCCAATACTTCCAATTTCTTATACTCAATGATGTTCCAGTACTAAGGTATAAAGAATCAATTAGAGATATTGAGTCGTCAGAACCAATTGAGTTATGGAATATAGATGATGAAGGTCGACCGATAATTCCCATAAGGAAGCCATCATCTTTCTTAGCTTCCAAACAGAATGATGTCTATTTAAAAGAACTGAAGGAGGGGATAACATCATACATAGAAATGTGGAAAGACACTATTGGGAATGAGGATTCACCAATTGTTACAGAGGAATGGAAAATTAAAGTAGTGTATTGGGAAAATGTTCTCGATACATTAGATGGAATCTATAATGATCATATAATAATAGATGGAAGTGATTCATCTTCTGAGGATTTCTAGCCCAAGATAAGGCACATTGTTGATGTTGATCGTAATGCACTCCAAGTAATCTCAAGTATTATGGATGGAGATTTTGATAATGCAATAGATGAACCAATATATGTTGGTCCCAAGTGCAACAAGCCAAAACCAGCACTTAATCCGATGATTGATGTTCAGAATGGAAAGATGTTGCTAGTTAGATCAGGAAATGAGGACATAGGCAAGATGATTTGGATGGAGAAATCCATCTCAGATATCTTTAGGGATAATGAAAGTGAGAATCTTCATGTAAATGTTGACTGGTGGAAACCTATGTCAAGGAAATACAATGGAAAATTTTTAGAGCAATATTGGGTACCAAATCCTGATGACAAAGAACTTGGCTCTATTCCAATTAATACCATAGTGTGGGCATGGATGCCAAAGAAAGAACATTGCAAGAAGACCAAGATAAATAAATATGGCGTAGAAGCCATTCTTGATCTACTTGAGCAAATATCTCAAGAGTAGGTTTATATGATTCATGAATGTAATTTTCTTTTCAAGGATCTATTAATATACATTCAGACACACTTTTCCATATTTGTTGTATAAATATTCTCTTCATATTCTTTTTGAAGGAGTTTTATATTATTTAATATTTCAATGTAATCATGTGTTATAAAAATTACATGACAATGCCATAAAATATTTAAGTTTTCAAAGCTTTATTTGACCAACATGACTTCTCACCATATCAAATATGCATAATCAAATTTAATAATGCATCTAAAAACATCTTCTAAACTTGGTATATTAAAACAACAATGGAGTACCTAATTAGTATTCTATTTAATATAAAACATTTAAACACTTAATGAATAAATTTTAGACACTTTATATAATGTTTGAGGTGAGTTTTCCTTAATTTTCCTTATTATAATTGATATAAATCAAATTTTCTATCTTGTTGCACTCTAATTTATGAAAAAAAAATTGATCATCGAACAACACAACTAGAATTATAAAATATTTCCTCTTATAGATTTTGAAGTGGTCCCAACATTGTACTAGTATAATTAATTTCTACTCAACTTAGGAAAAGTAGTTAGTTTCAATTTAAAATGGAAAATAATAGTAAGAAAAACAATACTAATATATTGATAAATAACTTTATATGTAAGATTTTTTTTACACAATCTAGTATTCACGATATAAATGTTAATGATAAGAGAAGTAATGTAAGGAATCTAAGTTTTAGATGAATGTTAATATGTTCTTTTCAATATAATATCCTTAAAAATTACAGGGATAAAAACTAAACATTTGTAATAAATATCTTAGTCATTTTTCTCTCTTTCTTGTTGTATTAGGAAATAATTAAATTGTACTACTTTGTTACTATTCTAATTCATGATTAATTTTGATCATTAAAAAGATTAGTAATTGAGATGAGAGGCTCATTTTACAGCCCAATATCGGGGGGTGTGTAAGTTTGTATGTCCGTCTGTGCCCCTTTAAAATAAAAATTATGCTCTAAATAGAAAAATATAAAAAAGAATATTTTGTGAGGTAATTAGAAGTAAAAAAATGTGTGAATTAGATGTTTAAATCTTATACTTTTCAAAAGTAACTATTTGAATATTTATGTTAACTAATTTATGTCAATATCAACTTCATATATATCTATATATATAAAAAAAAGTTTTTATGGTTAAAATTATTATTTGTTCATATATATACTCTATTTAGCATTCAAAAATATAGTTTCAACAATTAAAAATAACACATTGTATCTTTCACTCTAAAAATGTTTGCACTTGAGGAAATTTGATCCCTACATCTGCACTTAAAATGGATCTATGATGTTATATATTGGACAAATTACTATGATCATTTGTCATTAAATAACTTTATACCTAATATATAGCTTGCATATTAATATATTATTCATTAAGTAAGCCTCAACCAACTTCGTTTTTTACATAAAAGTAGAAATAATAAATAATAAATAAATTATATTCAACATTTAGTTTGATCCTAAAAAATATTTTCTCCTTACCTCTAAAATGATCAAACTTCCTACAGTAGTATGTAATGATGATGTTGATAATGATGATTATCCTCCACTAAGACCAAATATGGTATATAAGAAGGTAAAAAGATATTACTAAAAGTTATTTCAAATTTTATTGTTATGCTAAAAAACCATTAAAAGAAGCATTTCAAGATCATCATAATTTTGTTTAGGTAAATAATAAAGAAGGTTGGTAGCGTCACAAATATTTCGAAATTTAATTCCAATATTTTAAATTGTGCCAACATTGTCTTAGTAATAATCGTAACTTAACATATGCATGATATTTACTATATCAAATTATAATTAAATGGGTTAATAATAGTTACATACACATCATTATTTTCATAAAATAACCTTAACAAAATTATATCTTTAATATAAACCATAAAAAATATTAAAATAGATAATGTAAGGAATCCAAGATTAAGATGTGAAATATTTTCTTTTTCAAGTTTATATAAATTTGTTTTATAAAGTTTATCATGATAATTTTTACACAAGAAATGATGAATATCTACATAAAAATTAGTGAACTAAGTGACTTTCTAATTCCTCATTTTGAGAAAAATTAATCTACTTAAAGTTCTAAATAATGGTATATATTGGACACATTACTAAAAATTTCATTTTTCATTAAATAACTTTATACTTAATATATATCTTGCATATTAATCTATTATTCACAAAGTGAGCCTCAATCAACTTCTTTATTAACATAAACATACAAATAATAAATAAAAATAAATTATGCTACTACTCACATTCAACATTTAATTTGATCCTAAATTTATTTTTCTCCTTAACTCTAAAATGGCGCAAACTTCCTACAATAGCATGTAATTATGATGGTGATAATGATGATTATCATCCACTAAGACCAATTATGGTAAATATGAAGATAAAAAATATATTATTAAAAGTTATTTCAAATTTTATTGTTATGCTCAAAAGGCATTAAAAGAAGTGTTTCAAGATCATCATAGTTTTTTTTAGTTAAACAATCAAGAAGGTTGGTAGCATCATAAATATTTTGAAATTTAATTCCAATACGAGTATAAACTAGATGATCTATAAGAGTTTTTTAATCTTCAACCATATAACTTGTGCCAACACTGCCTTAGTAATAATTGTGACTTAACACATGCAAGATATTTACTATATCATATTATAATTAAATGGGTTAATAATAGTAACATACACATCATTATTTTCATAAAATAACCTTAACAAACTTATCTTTTACTGTAAACCATAAAAAATATTAAAATAAATAATGTAAGGAATCCAAGATTAAAATGTGAAAGATTTGCTTTAGCAAGTTTATATAAATTTGTTTCATAGAGTTTATCATGATAATTTTTACACAAAAATGGTGAATATCTACATTAAAACTAGTGAACTAAGTGACTTTCTAATTCCTCATTTTGAAAAAACTTAATCTAGTTAAAGTTCTAAATTCTAGATCCACTCAATACTTCCATATTTAATGAAATATGTGTTATTGGCTCTATTCGCACTGATAATGGAAAAGAATACACTTCAAATGAATTTTAAAACTATCTTCATCAACATGGGATCAAACATCAAACAATTGTGCCTTATAATCCCCAACAGAATAGAGTAGCTGAAAGAAGGAATAGGACAATCTTAAATATGGTGCACTCCATGATGTTTCTCAAAAATGTAAAATTGATGTTTTGGGTTGATGCAATTCTATGTGTTGTATACATAAAGAATAGATTTCCATCTAATGCTATTAGAAACAAGACTCCTTATGAAATGTGGTATGGGCACATTCCTTCCCTAAGGCATCTCAGGGTCTTTGGTTCCATATGTTATGTCTTGATACCAAAGGTACATAGAAACAAACTTGGTGTAAGAAGTCGTAAGTGTATCTTCCTAGGGTATTCAAACACCTCCAAAGCATGTCGTCTCTATGATGAAGTCAATAAAAAGTTTGTTGTATCTAGAGATGTAATATTTCTTGAATCATCCAAAACTGACAGTGTTGTTGAGCGGAAACTTCATCGCTTGGATAGATTCACAAATGAAAAATCATTTCAAGAATTTGATAATTAGATTCCACATCTTGAAAGGGGGATTCCTATACTAGATCAACCTATGGAATCTTCTTCTGAAGCACTCTCTCCCCCGCATGAAACTCTAACAACGAATGATACTTTGAGTGAAGTGATTGACAGAATTGGGAAACTCAATCTTGATTCAGTCCCAACTCAATCAAAGGAGCAGCCTAGGCCATCTCAAAAAGGTCCCCCAAAGTGGATGACAAAGACACTTGAAAGTGTTCATCCTGATGAGGTTGGAAAGATAGGAACTACAAATTCAACCCGACAAAATGGAGGTGATGTAGATGACTCTAATTCTCCTATTGATATGGATGTTTCTTATGATTGTGAATTGAATTTGTCTATAGATTTTGAACCAACTTCCTTCAAAGAATTTTCTTTCCATGATGAATGGAAAGAAGCAATGCAAAAGGAGTATGATGCCTTGATAAACAATGGCACTTGGAAGCTGGTTGATCCTCCATTGGGAACCAAACCAACTGGTTGCAAGTGGGTCTACAAGAACAATTATAAAGTTGATGGCTCACTTGACAAGCGCAAAGCTAGGCTTGTGGAAAAAGG
>APFE030650192.1:32357-47942 GCA_000404065.3 Pinus taeda | reverse complement strand
CTGAGCATCTTCTGAAACTCAATTTCAAACATTATGATCTTGATGATGCAACTTTGTTTGTCAAGAAAGTTGGCAAAACAATTGTATATCTTGTGGTATATGTAGATGATCTTTTGATGATAGAGAATAATGAGAGCTACATTGCATCCATAAAGAAGGAATTGATGAAAGGTTTTCAAATCACTGATTTGGGCTATGTTCATTACTATATTGGTATTAAAGTAACTCAACATCCGAAGTCCATATTTCTTTCTCAAAAGAAGTACATTGGAGATTTGTTGAACATGCTTGTCATGAATGCATGCAATTATCTAACTACTACAACGGAACAAAACTTAAAGCTCGCATCCATTGAAGGAAAATAATTTGAGGATGCAACAAAGTATAGACAACTTGCAAGAAGTATGAACTCCCTCACTACTACCAGACCAAACAGTTCATTTGTTGTTGGAATCCTCTCTAGGTTTATGTAAAATCCTTGTGAGGGACATTGGTCTCCTGCAAAAAGAGTTCTAAAATACTTGAACGGAACTCAAGACTTTGGGCTCAAGTATACACACGTGGGCAACTTCAACTTGATTGGATACTCTGATTCACACTTCGATGGAGACAAAGAAACTGGGGTATCTACTTTGGGTTATGCTATGAGTCTTGGATCAGGAGTTGTCTCCTAGAGATTAGGCAAATGATCAATTCTATCATATTCCACAAATGAGGCAGAATATGTGGCAACAGCCGAGGCAACAAGAGAAATTGTGTGGCTTAGGAAAACTCTGGAAGATTTGTAGGTAAACCAAGTACAATAGACTCCACTCATGATGGAAAATACCTCGGGAATAAAGTTGGCCAAAAACCCAAAGTTCCATGATCGAACGAAGCACATCAATACAAAATATCATCTTATTCGACATCATGTTAAGGCCAAAAGAATCCATCTTCGCCATTGTTCCACTAATGAGTAGATTGCAGACATATTCACCAAAGCACTTGGAAGAGAAAAGCTTGAAAGATTCAGAATGATGCTTGGACTCACCAACATCCCTTTAGATTAAGGGGGGGAATGTTGACACCTAATCATAAGGATTGGGTGAACAACTGTAATTAGTGTAAATAAATAATAGAGGAAATGGAGAGTCATCGAGAGATGAACTGAGTAGTCACTCCCTCTTGTATTTAATAACGAACAACCTAAATGAATAATAAAATTACATTTGAGGAGATACCTCCTAGCTTGACATCTTTTAATAAATTTAAAAACATAGATTCAAGCCACGTGGCTCCCACCCACCAATTTCCTATGGATTTGAGATTATTCCAATTATAATAAGTTCCTTCATGTTGAGATTATTCCAATTCTAATAAGTTCCTCATTATTATTTATAACAATCATTTATATATAATTAAATTTTATTTAGAAAAATGGTCCATTACTTTTAATAAATTTAAAAAATTAGATTCATGCCATGTGGCTCCCCACCCAACAATTTCCTAGGGATTTGAGATGATTTCAATTCTAATAAGTTCCTCCATGTTAAGATTATTCCAATTCTAATAAGTTCCTCCACGATAAGTTCCTCATTATTGTTTATAACATTCATTTATATATAACCAAATATATCACAAGGTATTTTCCTATATCTTCACTATGGTGGAAATAAATTCCATCCACTGTGGCATTAAGATGTCCCTCAATGTGTTCAAAGATCATATTGTCTACCCGAATGCTATAAGAATGTAAGCTATAAGATAATAACATGGACTATAATTTGTGAGTGCTATATCATCTTTGATTAATAAAAAAGTTTTCCATACCATATATAACAATGTACTTTCCTATAATCATGGCAACAACTTACTTCCCTATCTGCTTTAACAGTATCTGAACATACATATATTTGTACGCTGCCACAGGTGCATGATAGTGGAAAATTTAACATGGACAACCTCTATGAGAAGTTTGGGCATTTCATATTGATCACTAGGCCAACTTATGGGACCTTGACTCCCAAGAGGAATATGTGTCACTGCACAAATGAGGCGTCCAAGGTTTGACCAACTTATGCCACAAACCTCCACGAGATCAATTATGTGTCCACTATAAATATAGTAACTGAGTGTGGTTTAGATGTTAATGATTTGAAGGAGGGTTCTATGAAAGATTGCTTTACTTTTCAAATACAAATGTATAAAAGTAGCTCAACTATGAATTTGGTCTATCCTAGGTTTTCAATATAGGATTAATGTAGAATTGGGTAAAGTAGCATGAATGAATTATTAGCAATCATTCAATAACAAATTTTCCAATTGCAAGCTCATCTTATTAGTTTTTTATTTTTAATACCAGTGTTGATCTATTTTAATCACAAATCTAAGAAGTGTTTAGAGTGACATAATTTCTTCATGTGTAATTTTTTAAAAATGTAAAAAAAAAAAAAAAAAAAAAAATGTTTTCATCTCAAAGATAAAATTGACAAAAAAAATATAGCCCAAATATAAAATAATAACATTACTTGAAATGCTTAAAAATGTTTTAACCATGCAAATTTATTTATTTTCATTGTAAATATTAGTTGACATTGAAATATTTTACTTAATATGACATTGAAATATCTTACTTATGAAGTACATTTTTTACATAAATAAGTTCCATGATAAGTTCCTCCATGATTAATAAATTACGAAATTACGAAATTATGGTTGATGTTTTTGAAATATATTTTTATTTTTCAAATTTGAAACACATTATATTGTAAATTGATTATAAGTAAAAGAGATGAAGTAAAAATATAAAATTGGGTTTTTGTTTTTATTTATTTAATTATCAATTTTTGAAATATGTCATACATTAAAAAGTTGTAAATTTATTGATTTAAAATTCCCTCAATAATGTTTCACATGATACATATTTAAAATATTTAATATACTCAAATGAAATTATAGTAAATGAATTTATGAATTTACAAATGTTTATTTTCTTTCATTTTATTTTGTATGAATTTATTTTTGAAAAAATCATTAGATATTATTCATTTGCTTTTAATATTTTGCACTATATTTTGATTTTTTTCATTAAAAAAGTCTATAAATAATCATTTACAAGGTTTATTGATCCAAAGCTTCATATTCCTAGGGCATAATATTATTCATAGGGTTTATAATATTAATCTTTAGGTTTAATATAAATCCATTGGGTTTATAATCATGGTCAACCATGGTCCAACATCAGATTGTGATACAAATTTTCTTAATATGAAAATCAACCAATGTCACATTGTGACAAGGATTGTCTCAATATGGAAATCAACCATGGTCAACCATTTTCCAACGTCGCATTGTGACAAATGTTGTCTCAACCATGCTCAAACATGGTCAATCATGGTCAACCATAGTCAATAACAATGGTCACATTGTGACAAAGAGTCTCTTTGTCCAATGCCACAATGTCACAACCATGGTCATCCATGGTCAACCATGGTCCAACGTCACATTGTGATAAAGGTTGTCTCGATATGGAGATCAACCATGGTCAATGATAGTAAGATATTTTTCAATGTGGCATTGTCACAAGCATTGTCTCAATATGAAAATCAATCGTGGTCAACCATATTCCAACATCGCATTATGAAAAATATTTATTAAAGGGTTTATAATATTCATCTTCGGGTTTATATACCTTGGGTTTATAATATTTATCCCTTGGGTTTAATATTATTCCCTTGGGTTTATAATCCCTTCGGTTTGTAATATTTATCTTATGGTTTATATAGCTTGGGTTTATAATATAAATCCCTTGGGTTTAATATTATTCCCTTGGGTTAATATTATCAATCCGTTGGGCTTTTAATCCCTTGGGTTTTTATTATTAATCCCTAGGATTTATAATATCAATTCCTTTAGGGTTTATATACCTTGAATTTATAATATTAATCCCCTAGGTTTATATACCTTTGGGTTTTAGAATTAATCCATTGGGTTTATTCTTCCCTTTGGTTTATAATATCAATCCCTTAGGTTTATTTGGTTTGCATTCCTAGGGTATAATATTATTCATAAGATTTATAATATTAATCCTAGGGTTTAATATAAATTGATTGTTTTATAATCATGATTATCCATGGTCAATGATGGTCCAGTGTCACAACGTGCCAAAGGCTGTCTTAATATGAAAATGAACCATGGTCAACCATGGTCCAACATCACATTGCGACAAACATCATCTCAGTCTGAAAATCAATGATGGAAAATCATGGTCAAGCATGTTTATTTTAGGGTTTATATTATTTATCCCCTGGGTTTAATATTATTCCTCTGATATTTACAGTTATATCAAGACTTAAATCAATAGATCGTTTGCATATTTCACTGCCTTTTCCTTTTCAACATTATGAAAAAATGAAAAACAATGTGAGAAGGGATTGGTTGGAAAGCATGAATGGTCGTTATCATTATCTTGTTGATTTATATTGGTGCATAATTTTTCATTGGTCTTGGTGTGTTTTGGAAGAGGCTAGTGTTTAATAAGTGTGTTCTGGTAGAGTGTTTAAAGTTGAATAAGTGATAATAACCAGGGTTCACTCAACTGTTGTAAGATATGCTCAACTATATTGTTCCTTTCAATATAAAAGTAATTTGGATGCATAGTTTTACCTTATTTTGACATTTTCATAACCATGGCTACTATTTTTGATTTTTTTTTCTAGTTAAGGGCAACCTAAACAAGAGTCATCCCTAATGCTGAATAGAGAAACGATTTTATCACCTTATTTTAAGGTTTTCAAAATCATGGCTATTAATTTTGTCTTTTTTTCTAGCGAAGTGAAGCCTAAGTGGAGGTCAACTTTTTTTTTTTTCTACGTTAAGACAAACCTAAGTACCCACGGGGGATTTGAACCGGTGACCTATCGCAAGGAGTGCCTTAACAACACACCCATTCACCGTCAATCCAAAGCCCCGTGGGCCAAGTGGATGTCAACCTTAATGTTGAATAGAAAAATGATTTTCCCACTTACAAGATCCTATCACGACAAGTATGTGAGGGTTGATGAAGACTAGATGTCCCATAGGACAATTTTTATTCCCCACATGTGGCTCCGACGCTCGACTCTGCTCCATCAAATTTGAACTAATAACCTAATGATTACTAAACCCCACACACATAACTAATCTATATACCAATGGTAGGTGTTGCTATTACTTTATTAATTTTGTTATAAAATATGTCATAAAGAGACTTTCCACTCAATAGAATTTCTCATTTTTTTTAAATTTGGACATGGTTTCTAAAAGAAAGACTTGAAAGAGAACATCTTAGTATAAAATTTTATTATTTTAAGAGAAGATTGTTTTAAACTAGAAATTTATTTTTAATGATCTGAAATAACTAAAAATAAAATAAATATTTTTTAAGGCTTAGTCTAACTTATAGATTAAATATATTTTTTCACTAGAATTTGGCAAAATAATTTCAAGAAAAAATGTGATTTTTTTGTTTTTTTAAATTGTTACTTTAACAACCCTATATAAATTATTAAATTCATATTTATACTAATATATATAATATAATACTATTATATGGGATTATCCCCTTAATCCCATAACATAACACTATCACCTATATTATTGATATATAAGTATAATAATTAATATAGTATAATATATATTAGTATAATGTATTACTAATCATATTATTCTAATAGTGTCCACATGGGGTAGCTCAAGCGGCATTGGCCGTGGAAATGAAGTCTCACCAAACCGGAAGTCTTGGGTTCAAATCTTGGGCTACCCTTCCCCCGTAGCGGGGTATGTAATGGACATGTAAATCGGAGAGTCCTACCAAAGCTTACAAAAAAAAAATAGTATTCTAATAGCAATATAATTATATATTATAGTAATGCTGATATAGTATCATATAAGTAATAATATAGGGATAACATACTATCCTATACTATAATAGTATACTAGTATGAATATTAGTGTATACTAGTATATTTGTATAAGGTATTATGTTATATATTATCTCTATATATATTATAATATTATATTATATTTTTATAATGTTAAAAATGTTAAGCCTATACATCCAAGAAATATACAATTCTACTTTACTTTGAATTGTAAACCTCATTCCACATCCATGAAATAAAATGATATCCATGGAATGGAAATTTACAAGTTTAAAATTGTAATAGAATTTTGAATTTCTAGAATACAAAACCATACCTTTAGAGTTGAAATTCACACTTTCAGAATGAAAAAGTGAATATTTTAGGTTGGAATTATTCAATATTCAATAATTGTTTGAATGAAATGTACACTTTTTAAGATTATAATTCATATATTTAGAATACAATTATGTAAATTAGAAGGATTTGACACTTCTAAAATAAAAATTCACAATTCCACACTATATATGTTATCTTATTGTTTTAAATTCAATAAATTGTATTTTATAAACAATACTTCTTAATTCATATAATGGTCCATTGGGGTAACGATGCTCGAGGAAAATTAATAGAATAAAATTGATCAATGAAAAACAAATAGTGGAAATCGAAATTTATAATTTTTTAGTTTATTTTTCTATAATATTTCAAATTTATGAATTGGCTGTTTATTAAAAAATAAGTTTTTCCTTAATTCACCTATGGTCCACTCTGAATCATTTAACCTCCAAAAAATAGGAGAAAAACTAATACTTATAATATATATACTTATAGAGAGAGAGAGAAAAGAGGCCATATTCATAATATTAGGTACATTTAGGTATCCCCTATATGAGTATATATCCCCTAATAAACTAAGATGCCAGAGAGCTTAATATAGGATATTATTAATATTAGGATGCCAGAATATTATTTATATATATTTGTTTTCAAATTTGGGTTAGAATTCACTCTACAGATTTTATACTTCGTCGCTGCTCGTTGAAACCTCTAATGCATTTTCAACCCAGTTTTACTTATCAGAAAATCTATTGTATTTTTTAGAAAGCCCAACAACAAGATACTATTTTTGGCATTCTCTTCTATCTTATCTTTTATTCTTTTTGGTTTTGGATTTTAGTATGTATTAGTTTGCCTTTAACTAAATATTTTTGCAACTTATCCATAATTTAACATTGAGGATTTAATTGTTGAATTCAGTCTTTTGTCATTCGTATTGGATAGGGAATGTGAATAATAGTGGAACTAATATATGGTTATACATTATATTATAATACTATGATACTATATAGTAATAGTATCATAATTAATCCTAGAATATAGTATACTAATATAGTATATATAATATTATAGGATATCTCTCTCTCTCTCTCTCTCTCTCTCTCTCTCTCTCTATATATATATATATATATATATATAAGGTATATCCTTAATATAATATTAATTATAAGTCTATAAGAGATACATATATATCCCTATATATTAATACCTTAATATCCTTATACTACCCCTAATATATCCTAATATATACCTATCTATATATATTATATAGGGTATACTATAGGGGATATATATCCTATATATCATATATACCCTATTGCCTATAGTATATCCTATTATAGCTATAGTAATATATAATATTATAGATATTAATATAATATTCCTATATAATATCTATATAGGTACTATTAATATAGTATTATATACTAATATAATATATAGTATATTAATATCCCATTATATATCCTCTATTCTAATAAGTATATAGATAATATACTTAATTGCTGGCTATAAGGTATAACATAATATATAATAGTAATATTATCCTAGTATTAATTATATACTAGGTAATACCTATTCTATACTAATTTATTAGGATATAGTATAATCTCAATAAGTGGGATATAGTGCCTTGATATTTAATTAATTTTTCACGACACTGACTTTTTTCTATCCTAGTCATATGTAATTATATTACCTTGTTTTAAGCTTGAGAGGTAACACACCATTTACACATGATAATAGCAAAAACATCGATGTATGCCTTGAGTATCATCTGTTTCCGAAAAAAATAAGCTATGTTAGTGCTGATAGGAAGGAAGACAAAAGATATCAGTCGAACCTAAATGAACACAACATTCAAGAAGTGCCTTATGCCTGAGAAACAAGTGTGCTAAGGTAGACCGCTTGGAATTCAAGATATAAAATACATGTTGTCTTAGCATTCATTGAATTAAACTTGATTATTAGGGTACCCTTTATTATTACATATATTAATAACATTAATTATTATTATATTATTAATAGTTAGTTACTTAGCAAAGATATCTATTATGTTATAATATATTATTAAGATGAATATATAGGATATAATAAAAATATCCCAAGGATACAGTAAATATCCGGGTATCATTATAGGATACCTTAGGTATCCTATATTGCTAATATATATAGGATACTATATATATCACTAATATCAATAGGGATAGGATATTATACCTTATATGTCCTATATACCCAAGTACCCTCCATATATATACAGTAATTACTATTAATATACGAATAAATATAAGTATTATTAATATAGGGTATATAGGGATATATATATATAATATAGATATGAGGTACCTATAGTATATATTAACATTAGTATCCAAATATTTATATACTATACCCTATATGCTATCTATCTATTAGGGTATATTATAGTATATCCTTAAGTAGATATTATATATTATTATACATAGTATTAGTATTATTACCTAAATACTTAATATAACTATTATCCATTATAAATAATATGAACCTATTATTATTATAGATTATAATTAGTATTTATTATAACAACCTATATTGATGTATAATATAATTATATATCCCTAATAGTATCTAATATTATTATAGGATAATATTACAAATATAATTCGGTATCTAATAATATATCACAAGTACTAAGCTTTTTTGGGTAAGTAAGTTTTTCATGTCTTTTGCTACTTTTCTAGTCCTTTTTGTATTTTGGCTTGTGCAAGTGTCGTCTATTTGGTTTCAATGAAGGTTTGTTGTCATCTTGATGTATGTTAGCTTATAGAAGCATTGTTTCATTTTTCCTTTGCATCTCATTATCGTCACATGCATGACATTGTTTCTGCACTAACGGTTGCCATTGTGGTGACTCGCTTCACACACATGCTCGCTTTCCCACTTTTTGAATCTTGCACTCACTTTTTGCATGCATGAGCATTCACTCTTTCTTAAAGTTAGTGTTTCCATGCATTCAAACTTTCTCATGTTTTCAGTAACCCATCGGCGAGTCTGGGCTACCTTGGCCTTGATCTTTCCTTACCTAGTCTGCAATGCGCATCTCTGATAATGAAGGCTATGCCTTCCTCTCATAAAATGCACAAAATTGGCTAGCACTAACCCCCATGTTTACTCTATGCAATTTTGGGAGGCAGTGCCCAGCTAGCCCCAGAAACTACGCAATGCATTTTGCTGGGTTTGCATGCCCTTGTTGTCTAAAACTATGCATTGCATAGTTTTAGTCCTCAGTAAGCTAGATTGGACTATGAATTACGTAGTTCCAGTAGTCAGTCAGCCTCTTGATAGCCCAGACTATGCCTTGCGCAGTTTTGGCAGTCAGTCTCCTAGCCTCCCGGTGGAAATTGCACAATCTTAGAGGTAAATATTAATGCAATCATTCAATTACTAGTCATTATATATTAGTTCATATAATGAAGAATAGGCATCCACTGGAAAATTCTTGTATGGATTGTTTACTCTGAGATTTGGCTTCACATGAAGTTCTATATGTGATAATCATCTAACCAATTTATCGAGAGTGCATGCATATTCCAGAAATGAATTATGTATCCTGAACTTTGAAAATGAATGATGCCTCTTAAAATTTGTTTGTGTTTATTTATTCGATGTCAGATTCATATATTCTCATGCCATGGATATGTCCATTGTGATCACTATCATGTAGAGAACGATCAGACATGGGGTTGTGGCATTTTAGTGTTTAATTGATAATTTTTATATTATTTTTGTTATAGAAAAAACAGGATTTGAACTTCAGTTTTTCAAGTTTCAATAATTTCACATTTTTAGGATTAACCAATTGAGCTTCCCTAGAACAATATGGGAGTAACTTTATTTTCTATTAACCAGGTATATAATTAATTATAACATATTTTATGTTTTCAATTTCCATGTTTAATGTTTCCTTCTATTTTAATGTTTAAGATTTCTCATATTTACAAAATATTCACCAAATTCACAAGGATTAGGTGTTTAACATTTGGCCTCTTTAATTGAAAAGGATCTTAGTGAGACCAAGTATCATTTTAATTTTTTTGAACTTTCTCTTACAAGTGATTCGTAGCCTCTTATTCATATACAGTCATGAAGCCCTAATATACCACTTTTATGTATTTCACATTTTCAGATATAGTTTTTATCCTAAAATCGTTTCTAAATAATTCTAGTTTTTATCCTAAATTTGTTTATAAATAATTCTACTTTATCTATTTGTGAAGCATCAAAGTGAAATAAATTGAAGTGGTTTGATAATTATATTACATATTTTTATCATTGGAAAATGAATACATAATGTGAGAATAGAGATTTTTGGTTGAGGCCTTTTCCACCAACTTTCTTGTCTTTCTTGATTTTGTCAATTAGTATATGTTAACATCAGATGGGTTTGTGACTTAAAATATTTTAAGATCATATGTGTGAGAGAGGTAAAATTTGTATCGGGGATTCCAATTGAGCATAGTGTTAGAGCACCTCAAGGTTCTTGATGAGGAGAAGCACATTCTCAGTTTCAAAGTGTTAGAGAGGAGGTGATGAATTTCTGTATGTAAGAAATTTATTATGAAAAACATATTAAAAATTCTTGTGTGTTTATCGTACATCATTGTCTGCATATTTGTATTGTGATGATGATCTCTATTTCTATGTGAATTATGAAATGAATAATTGAATAAGTAGTTATTTTGGAAATTGCATGCCATTGTTATTACACAATATGCATGTAGGGATTTCAACGAATGGAATCACTCTTTTGAATATTGAAATCAATATGAATGTTTATGAATTGAATTTCTTTGTGTTATAATCATTGGATCAAATCTTAATATGGATTTGATTCATGTAAGGTAGGATTTTCTTTTTTATAATGGCATTGATGCACCTATTAAGTATTATTTCTAATGGATAACACTACATCAGATGATAGTAATAATATAATATATTTATTATTATTTTGTGTAATAAATAACATTAATATTAATATTAATACTAGTATATTAGCTAATATACTAATAATAGCCTAATATAATTATTAGGGACCTATGTCCATAATTGTTTGCAGGCCTCGAGACACTCTGTGGGATGGCAGTGAGCATTTCCCCAAAAAAAGACTTCTTGTCTACTTCTTGTAGGCATGTTCAAGCTAACGCTCGAGTTCAAGGAGGATTACCCTAACACACCTCCAAGGAAAGATTTGTATCAAACATATTTCGCATGAATGGTAGTTTCTTACTTTTTAGTGAATACAAATTGGTTATTCATTATCTTTATTTAATGGTAGGAACAATGAAATCTGCCCCTATTCTCCTCAAACTCTTAACGGGCATATCAGATCCTAGGTTTAAAGAGGTATTTGGTAATCATCAACGAAGTGATCTTTGGTTCGTCCTGTGTAGTTTATAATCATGGTGATATTTTCTGGAAGGTTGCTATCAGTGGAGCTCAGCCTACAATGTCACTACCAATGGAGCTCAGCCTATGATGTTGTAGTAGTTCTCACTTTAATTCAAGTACCTTTTTGGTTGTAAGGTGTTCTTTGAGATGTATAATGTGGCATTCTAAAAGAAGGGAAATCTAAGCTACAAATGCTTTTAGTTACAATATTATTCATTCTCAATACTTATTTTTGTATCATGTGGGTGCAATCATTAATCGATACTAGAGGATTATAATATTTTGATAATAAATACAATAGCAATATTATTACTAATAATACTAATAACTAATATTATCTTATATAATGATATAATATAAGAGAGATACTAATACTATTATTGTAATAATATTATATTATAGTATTGGGATATAATATGTAATAATAATAATTATATCTAGTCATTTTAATATCTAGTAAGAATCACAAGATATTGTAATCTCTTCCCACTTAAAAAAATGAAAATTCACTTGATGAAATCTACACTTACACAATTCGCCAATGTTGAAAAATATGTTTCATTTAGAATGATTGTTTTAAATGTCGGTATTTATAGCTATTTCATAGGTAAACCTTGTCGTATGGTTATTGTGCGGGTTATAATATATGTTTCCTTAGGAATGATTGTTTTAAATGTAGATATTTATTATATTTAATAGGTAAACCTTGTCATATGGTTATTTTGCAGGTTATAAAGTATGTTTTTTTTATTAGGAAAAAAACTAATAAATTTCTATTAGAATAAATAAATGTTTACATAATCATGTATATATCATATGTGTTAGAATAAACCCAAATGACATATGAACGATATCAAGATACTAGGCACACAATCCCCTCAAATAAATCCCATAGGGAACACCAAATATAATCTAAAAAAATGGAATCCACTCATCAATCTCGAAGCACTGGAAGGTACTATGAATGAAAAGAAAATAATATTGTTAGAGGATAGTTTGACTGGCAGGAAAAGCTTGAAGATGCTTTGGAAGGCTTAAAAAAGGACCAAGCACACATGCCTATATAAAAGAACTCTTAGAAAGCCCTAGGAGTGCATCTATCAAAAGCCAAAATAAAGCATTAAAAAATTACAATACGGGTAAAAACCATAACATAAAAACTTGAAGAAAATGGAACACGGCCACCAATAGAGCTGCCATGGAAGCATAACCTAGAGAAGATCTAATAACATATGAAACAAAACATAGACCCCTAGAACAATTGTCCAGAAGCCATGTGGCATGCACCAGAGAAGGAAACACCCACTAAACCATAACAACTAAGACACTTGCATAGAGAAAAGGCCAAGGAAATGAGTATAGGGAGCCTATATTAGGGATACCTAGGGTAATAATAGGTATTAGGATAATAATATACTGATATAGGTATACTATAATAAGGTATATGGTACATATAATATATAGGGTATCCCTATGTATTATATATGATGATAATATATAGGATTAATAATATTATAATTATATAATAATCCATTATCCTATAGTTGTTTTAGGGCTATTGATGAATATCGATGAACACATTGTTGGGTAGCTTTAAATTGGTGGTATTTTTTTATAAATGTTTATTGTGATGATTTACAATTTACAATTTTTGGTTAAGTTCATGATTAAATCTACAGGAAAAATCTCAA
Source organism: Pinus taeda (assembly GCA_000404065.3). NCBI lineage: Eukaryota > Viridiplantae > Streptophyta > Pinopsida > Pinales > Pinaceae > Pinus > Pinus taeda. The sequence continues at coordinate 34,600 of APFE030650192.1, read as the reverse complement.
ATTCAGATTTCTTGGGCCACTAAATACACTTATCAAGTGAATATTATGTAATGTGTAATCTTAGCTAAACTGCTGTATTTTTAGACTCAAATTTCCTAGCTATCAATAAGTCCACTTGGTTTTTTATTCTCTAAATATCCAACCTTGTTCTCAACTTTTCATCATTAATTTTTTTTAAATTTTCCTTCTATTTTAAAAACAACATTGATTCCAAAAATAAATGTATGTCAAATGAACACTACCTAACCTTAATATGCATTCACAACAATTTATCAATGTGACTTTCTACTACCTTAAGGAGTGTACAAGTTTTCCTTGAAAACCATGTACATTATTGTTTATTGCTTATTTACTTACTGAGCACCTTTAGCCAGTTAGTTGTTGTGTTCCTATTATTTTTATGAAATGCAAAAAATAGTGATAGAATCTGAAAGTGAATGAAAATGGAAGCAATTGGGCAAGCTTGGCACCCACCTTATATTAAATGTGACTTAATTTAAATAAGAATTTTTCTTTTCTTCCTACCTACTTCTTGTTTCTGCAAATCCTCACTAATATTTCAAGGGAAATAATAACAGTTACCACACCATACTAACATATATTTAATGATGGATACAAAAAATTTCATGCGTTGAAGTGCGATTTCAGTGATACAATATACTTTGACTAGAAAAAGATATTTAATCACTTGTAAGCATAGATGGTTCAAAATTGAATTAATCTACTTCAAATGTTGTTATTTATGTTTTTCATTTCACTATTGCATCTTCAATATGCCTTTGAATTAATATATTTCAAATGTTGTTAGTTTTGTTTTTCCTTTTAGTAATGCAACTTCAATATGCCTTTCTTTCCCTATTTTTGTTAAGTGAATGGTTTGGTCTATATGGTTAGTATTATTACTTTCAATATATACTATTAATATACCCAGAGCTTAGAAGATAATACTTAATATTTAGCCAACATATTCTTTAGTATCAACTCGTGCTACTATTATAGGTGGGTTTAGAGTATATTTTGGTGATAATTGAGATGATCACAAGGTGGAAATTTATTGGATTGGGTATTCTTGGTGCATGTGATAGGTTCATGGACACCTATGGCTATTTTTCATTGGGGAGGAAATGACATAGTGAGGGACTCAAAGACCATCAAGATGAATGACTATTTGGAAAATGTTGAGAATGTTGTATATCAACTGCTAAACTCTATACAACAACATGGTGAGGAAGTATATGGTTTTGAGACTAAGATGCAATGGATGACATGAACATTCAATTAGGTTGTAACAAAAGTTCAGGGTTCTATCAATATTATCGTGAAGTTGGCGAAATAGAATGTGGAATATTGGCTGAAAGATGTAGTGAGTGAGTTGGTGATCACTCAACAAAATTTGTATGATCAAGAAGATATGATCTCCTTGTTGAAGAATGTTGTTTGGAAAGCATTGTTAATCCTACAATGCATAAATCCTCTCTCTTTTCTCTCTCCCTATCCACTCTCGGCTACTTTCTCAACCATGGAACAAAATGAATTGGAATAGAGCATAACTCATTTTCCTCCTAGTGACGCAATTATAACATAGATTGATAGCCTATTAGTGGTTAGGTCTAACTCCTTCAATTTTTAACTAGAGTTACCATATTGATTATTCTAGAGTATTCTTCATCATGCACATGTGGCTATCCCATTTTCCATAAATAATTGGGGTTGGCATGCCATCCTCTTGAATTATGGTGGTCAATATAGGAAGGCCAAATTCTGAGTTACCATATTGACTCTTCTAGAGTATTATTCATCATGCACATGTGGCTATCCCATTTTCTATGAATAATTGAGATTGGCATGCCATCCTTTTGAATTATGGTGGTCAATATAGGATGGCCAAATTTTGAGTGGCACAACTTTTGCATATGGACTCTAGTTGAGGTAATTATTGCATTGTTATAAATGTCTCTATGTGTAGAATAAAACATGAAAATGCATGCTTTAGTGATAAATGTTTAACCCAAAAAAATGTATTTTAATGCCTCAAAATTCTCTTAGAAAGTTTCATACCAAATTACTGAAAATGGGCCCTGCTAGTAAAAACGGTCCTGTCAATTGATTCCTCCTCTATTTCGACTCTAAAAGCATCAAGATTGACAAGGTTAACATATTATTATATATTAGTATGCTAATATAGTATATCCATATAGTATATAATAATCCATAAATAATACTAATATCATTTATATTATATA